>OVAY01000079.1:12315-107589 GCA_900406395.1 Kernera saxatilis
TTTTTTTTTTTTTTTTTTTTTCTTTTGTTAAACAAAATATGATTAAGTTGATGAGTGCTGACTATGATTTGGGACATTATTTTTTGGATCGAAATTTTGCGGCTACCTTTTTTTGGGATTAGGAAAAAGATAATTTAACTCATTTCTTAAACCGGTCGATATATGATCGAGCTTTGCTAAGACCTTGATTGGTTAATACTTTTTTTTTTTTCCTTTTTTTTTTGTGTATTTGACTGCCGTGGAGTAATTAACATAAATCGTCAAAATCAAACCAAATAAAACCTTATTTTTGTCCTAACAAACGCACCTTTCTTGATTCGAATCACATAGTTAACACATACTACAAATTTCCGTTTAATCGAATAAATTTGTAATCTTAAAGAAAGTAACTAGTTAACTAAAGAAACTTATAATAGTGTCGAGGATGGAGTGTTATTTTTAACATCGTAGTTATAGATATAATGATAAATACATAAAAGACACAATTAACTACTAAACATTACATGTTCTAAGAAAACACCAGAGAATGTTGCATTCAAATCTCCTTGAGCTTGTTGTGTATTAATCTTCAAAAACGATGCCGTTCTGGGTTCGCCGGCCTGGTTCAGTACTGAGATATTCTGGAAAATAGCGAATGATCTAAGAAAGACAAAAATAATCAGAGTAAGAAGGTAACAAAACCGGGCGGCGTTGAAGAACAAGTGATAAGCTGCAACTTGAAGACAATACATCTTTTTTTTTGGGGTCTATTTCGAGTAACAAAAAGAAAACTCAGAAGATGATGTCTTTTTTTTATTTGCATCGAGATGTGTGTATATATACTATACATGTGTGTGTATGTAATTGCATGTACGTGTATCTATACGTATACGCACACAGACATACTCGAAGATACCACTCTGGTCCGGACAGTGCAGTAAATGCTCAAAGCCTTTGTAGACCAACACGATAGCGCTGTTAGGCAAACCGATTTAGACCGGGGAAAATTGTTTTCTGGTTCCGGTTTGATTGGTTTTTTTTAATGCTAATAAACGACCGTGAAAAACCGGTGGAGGGCATGAGAAAACTGATGCTCTCAACTGAATGTGTTCGGTATCAGTCCAAATAAAACGAATCAGTCGGATTTGATCCAAATTAAATAGAATAAAATATTTTTTCATTATTATTTGTAAACGTTCTAAAGTTATGAGAAAAAAAAAATTCTAAAACCGTTAAACCTGTGGAAACTCCTTGGTCCAGTGATCAAGAGTTTAAAAGTTTCTACACCAGATATAGGGTTCGAGTCACAGAAAACGTAATTTTTTATAGATTAATGAAGACAAAGCTTACCAAGGATTCTAAAGTGGTACATGTAGAACCGTCCGTCGTAGTCTCGTGTGTTACGGAGAGAGCGTGTCCATCATAGGAATATCGTATATGCAGAACCGTCTATGGTAGATCCGAGGAGAGTTGCATCGTGAAATCGTTGTGTAAACCAGATATTCATATTGAGACTTTGATTCCTTGTGTTATTCGGCTAAATTATCCGATAATTCTCTCTCATCGGTTTGGTACATAGTCCGGTTCAGTTGGTATACCGGTAATACAAACGAAGTGGAGGAGATTAGGCTTTATGATTGTGAGTTTCACCACACGACACGATTTATCATTATCTGACATGTATGATCCGATTCATTATTTAATCGTATAAATAATTAATGCAAACCGGGAAAAACCGGTTATGTGTTTAAGGAAATTGGATGGATATACGTAGATACGGAATTTATATGTATTTATACACGTGTCTGGTGATTCCGCTCAACTGCATAGATGTGACATCTCAACTGGTAACAAGAAAATGCTAAAACTTTTATTATTGCAATTACAAATATCAGGACTTTTATATATTTATATATAATCCAATAGGCCAATATGGAATATTTTTTAAAACACATAATAAATGCAAATTCACGTCACAATTTGTCAATTTGTAAATTTGAAAATGTAGGACCAAAACGGCACTAACATTTTTTTTTCTTTGTTGTCGACTTGTAGTCTTTGTTTTTTGTTTTTTAAATATAATTTTACAACTATAATAAATGTATTTAACCAAAAAAAAAACTATAATAAATGTAATCAAAAGTGTTTTTTTCTGGTTTGGAGGGAAAAGTAATCAAAAGTGTTTTCTTAAAATTCGAACAAGAAAAATTGTTGACAAAAAAAAAAAAAAGACAAGAAAAATTCAAAACAGAGACAGGAAAAAGATATTCAGCCAATAAAAAAATGACAAGTGTAAAGGTCTTCTCTTTTTGATTCCCTTCTGTAACAACAGGCAATCGGACAATTTCGGAGCTAAAAAACCCTAATCTTCTCGGGGGTTTTCATTTTGAGATTTGGGGTTCAATTTCAAACCCTAGAAAGGAAAACGTTATCCCTAGTGAAATTCTTCGGCGTCGAAGGTAACGAGATACGAGACGTTAGGGCATTCTGGTGGAGTAAGAATGGGAGATGACCAGCTGGATTTCGAGCTCCCCGAAGAGGTTCTGTCGGTGATTCCGATGGACCCTTTTGAGCAGCTGGATCTCGCGAGGAAGATCACGTCAATGGCGATAGCTTCAAGGGTGACGAATCTGGACTCTGAGGTGGTGGAATTGAGACAGAAGCTTCAGGATAAGGAAAGTGTTGTGCGTGAGCTTGAGGAGAAGGCGTCTCGCCTTGAGAGAGACTGTCGTGAGGCTGATTCTAGGTTGAAGATCGTCCTCGAGGAAAATGTGAGAACAAAAGCTTCATTTCAGTATCCCCCCTCTGTTGCTTTCATGGTTCCGTTACTTCTGCATTTTAGATTTCGAATTTCGCTAGTATTAGCTAGTTTTGTTTGTTCAGACAGTTGCTTGTCTATGGAAAGAGAGAGTTCGGGCTTGGCTGGTAATAATAGATTCAGGATTTCTTTTGTGTACACAGGATTGTACGGTTATGTCTAAATCTAGGAACAATTTTGCGTCTTTGTTATGGAATTTGGTGCATTGGTTGATGTTCAGAGAGTTGTAGAATGCTGAGGGATTCAACTTTAATTCCTGAAGTGGTAGATAGGCTGTTACATATTCAGCTTGTGTCTGTGTATCGAGATTTATGCACTTCTCCAAAGCAGTGAATTGACATATCTGAAAAGATTAAAATGACCCAGTGACATGCTTGTCTTTCCTCTGCTCTATAAGACTGTAACCATGGCTTAGGGTCTTTTGAATAACTGTCTTCCTTTTCTGCTAAAGATGAACCTGACAAAGGAGAAGGATTCACTTGCAATGACCGTAACAAAACTCACTCGTGATTTGGCTAAGGTGAGAAGTTTCTGATGCTTTATGGTTGGTTTTATCTCGTAAGAGAGTTTCACTTTGTATACTCTGGTGAGAGAAGACGGCTAATGTTTCTATTTTTAGCTGGAGACATTCAAGCGGCAGTTAATCAAATCCCTGAGCGACGAGAGTGGTCCCGTAAGACATTCAAGCTTCTGTTATTTCTCATTCTTCTGTTGTTTTATGTGTTTTTAGTGTCTCTCCATGATGGCCTACACCTTTTCCTGCTAATTTTCTCTACCTTGCATGCTTCTGGCCTCTGGTCCAAGAGAAAATAAGTTTGCTTCTTCTCCATTTGTTTACAGCAAACAGAACCTGTTGATATTAGGACATGCGACCAGTCGGTTACTGGATCATATCCAGGCAAAGGTACTGACTGCATCAGTATTCGATTCCCAATTAAAGATTTGTCTTGTTTTGGTCTATCTTGTGAGCTATTTATCTTTCAACCATGCAGATGAAAGGACGAATGCACACTCAATAAACCATTCTTACGGTGGATCTGCAGACATGAACAATCCAATTGTCGCAGGTAACATTGAAGCAACCGTCCAGCGTTATGCTTTGGTCTCTATGCTGTAACGAAAGAACAAGATATGAGTTTTGACTTTGCAGCTTCAAAATACTCTGGAAGCAATTTTTCAATGACACCATACATCTCTCCACGTCTTACCCCAACTGCAACACCGAAGATCATCTCCACAAGCGTATCCCCTCGAGGCTATTCTGCAGCGGGTTCTCCTAAAAGAACATCAGGTGCAGTTTCTCCCACAAAAGCAACAATCTGGTACCCTTCAAGTCAGCAATCATCAGCTGCAAATTCTCCACCTCGTAACCGCACACTCCCAGGTTCCTAGGATCCTAAAGATTGTTACTTTATAAATTGATAAAGCTCAAATATATGATTCTCATATATACAATGTGTAAAAATCTGTCCAGCTCGTACCCCTAGGATGGATGGTAAGGAATTTTTCAGACAAGCCAGGTAAGGCCTTTCTTTGGTTCTTGTTTTAGAGTCGATTTATCATTAACCACAGTTTCGAATTGTTGATTTTTGTTTCCATCTGTCATTCTCAGGAGCCGATTATCTTATGAACAATTCAGTGCCTTCTTAGCTAACATCAAGGAACTCAACGCCCAGAAGCAAACTAGAGAGGTAAAAAAACTGCAGTTCTTGCAGCCCTTTTCTCCCAGTATGTCCACACTACGGATTCAAAAACGTTGATGCTTTTGACAGGAAACTCTGAGGAAAGCAGATGAGATATTTGGGGAAGATAACAAAGATCTCTTCCTATCTTTCCAAGGTCTTCTCAACAGAAACATGCGTTAACTTTCTTTATACCGGAATCTTGAATCTCGGCCAATGTTATAGAGTCATGAGACTCATCACCATTGTAGTATGTGTATTCTTGACGAAATCTAGTGACATGGAAAGGTGATTTTGTCTTTACAAAAGAAAAATGAAATATCTCGCTTTCGCTCTATATGCATTTTGCTAGAAATTGGCATTGAGTTAAACTTTACATAAATTGAAAATAATATACGATATATACAAATCTACTACGCATAAATCATCACAATAGTCGTTTTTTTTACATTTCAATAATATTATTTAAATTGTACAGAATAATCTAGTTTTATATAGATTACTTTTAGAGTTAAGAATACATTAGTTCAAACAAAAATATATACTACAACACTATTTTATATAAAATGTACATCTATATTTCTATCAATATATTCGACATTATTATATTATTACTACAGGCACTTTTACTTTATCATTTAACCAGCATGAATTCATCAATTTGACAATATGCTTCTCTCTTTTCATTTTTTTTTTCACTTTCACAACACCAATTAGAAAAAAAGACAATCCCCAAAAGAAGGCAGACAGAAATAAAAGTTTATAATCTTAATTCTTTAGTTGCTACTTGCTACTCTAGGCAACTACTTTAATTTAATTATATACTTATCATCACATATTATAGGCTATAGTATACATATCTTATCAATTTTATTTATTTATTTAACTATTACGAGAATAGATCAGGCTAAAGCTAGCACGACCAAAGGGACTCCCCGGCACCATCCTCATACACAAAAGCCAAGTCGACGTCACTGGAGAAAGCTTTGTTCGCCGGGAAAGTAACGCCACTCGCCATATAAGGCGGAGGTTTAGTGTCAATACGGTGGAGCGTCCTTATATGAACCAACTCGGCCTGAGCAAAAGCGAGCTGAGTTTGGAGAGCCTCGAGTTGTCTGTGTAATGACGAAATTGTCCCTACACATCCGTACACAGGATCCTGCACCCTCGCGTTGGCCTCGTACACCATCGAATTCACGGCGTCGGTCCGGTGGTTCTCCGACAGCACCTACGATCGTTAGACTGATTTACTTAGGATACTAAATAATCTTTACTTATATTATTTAAAGACCTTTTTTGTTGTTTTCGTTATTACTTAAAGACCTGCTTATAGTTTCTACGACTTATTAGGATGATTAGTAAATTTTTAGGGTCTAGAGCCTATAATAGCCTTTTTTTTTTCTTTTTCTAAAACATATGATGTGTTTGTTTCTTGTTTTTTTTTTATGATGTGTTTGTTTGTTTATTATGATTTTGTAAATGATATCATAGTATATTATTAAAAGTAGAAAATAGTAAGAAGTTGGTTTTAGACATAGATAAATTATTCACCGCGTCATAAATTAGTCGTAAGATAACAAATAAAAAGAAATAATGTCATGATTCTGCCTTTTTAACGTGACATGCAATATAGACTTTTGATAGAAACTAGAAAGTGACTTCCTACACTATTCTTACACGCGGTTTCGATACTTTCCAAAGATACCAAAAAATATTAGAAAGAAGCAAATATCACATTGACAAGATCGAAAACATATATAAATAAAACCCTAATTATTTTAAACGTTAAATCTTTAAAAAGTAAAAACAACTTAAAGAGTTTACTAAGCCTAGATGATCATCCAGGCTAATCTAAAATGTAATTTCGTGACACTAAATAAACCGTTTCTTTTTATTTCCTATAGCTTACACGCTATAATATTTAAATAGCGAGTTAAACTCGCATAATGATATACAAGTGCAGCAAGAGAAACCATAAGTTACAAGCCTATTATTTATATAAATGTTTATAATTTGTTTTTTCATATTATATTCATTTATATTTCCGGTCATATACACAACAATAAAATTAACAAAAAGTGGCTAAAAGAAAAACAAAGAGAAAAGGGGATTTTCACCTGCAACATCTTATTGACATTACTAGCACCAAATATCTTGTGAACGATGGCAAACTTATAAGGCTCTTTAGCTGGAAAATATGGAGCAAAGACGCAATCTTTCACACATTTTCGCCGGAGAAGCTTACACGCTGCACAAGGCGACACTGCTCCTCCGTGGCGGTGACCCTTTTGTCTCATTTAGAAAAGAGATGTTCTGAGACTTGAAAGCAAATGATCAAGAAGAGAAGAAGACTTTAGAGAATAATGTGCGAGTGTGTTTATATAGAGAAGAAGAGAAAGTGAGCCATCAAATCTTCTTGTGGGTCCAACCCAAAAGTAATAAGTCACTAGATTTGCTTTGTTTGGACAAAAAAAATCCCATCTCTATTCCTTAAGATTTCCGTGGCCCACCTGGAAATTCTCTAAGTTTTTTTTATACGTATATTTACTTTGAAATGTTTTTTTTTTGTTTTGTCTGTATATTGAGTTGAATACTATACAGATACATATAGTTTCTTGCAAGTTGAAGCAACATTGCTTCTCTGTTTTTCTTCTTGTTTTGGTCGGGTATGGGATTGTCACTTCTTGGAGAATCAAGATCTAGTTTTCTTTATAACCATATGATATCATTTTGATATGATTTTTCAGCTATTGTATATGCTGATGTTAGTTGCGAGTCAGTCAAGTATAGACAATTTTTTATATAATGTGATTGCTTAACACATCGACTAATCAACGACAAACACATCATTTAAACATTTATATATAGCTAATGAAATGTCATTTATCATTTGTAAACATAACCACCAAAAAAACAATATGTATATTCTGTTTGCATTTTTCTAAACGTTTAAAATATAATTTTATCTCTTAACATATATATATATATATATAATATATATGTATCACAAAATATCTTTCGTCTGGTGATATAATCATACATCCACACTCACGTAATTAATAGTTGGTTGTTCTTGGTCGGTTGTTATAACTTATACCCATTAGATATTTAGATAATGAAATACTTGAAAACGATTACAATTATTAATAAAAATTCAAATAGCTGGTAATAGTCTCTTTTTTTGGGGTGTAAATGTATGTATTTTTGTGGTGTCATAAAAAATAAAATCCGCTACTCAAATTTCAAAATTTGAAATAGAACTAAAAATTTTCGTGAAATGAATGTTCATTTTCATGAATAACTGAGTTTCGATTTGAACTCAAATATAGAATAGTTTCTTTTTTGGTTGGCAACAATGTAGAAAGATAGAAACGTTTTTACTTTTTAGGAAGAAGAAGACACTCACGTTAGGAAACAAATACAATTATATTTGCTTAAAATAGTGGGGGGAGTATGTAATGGTTTCACTCTAAATTTGTGTGATCATCCTTCAAGAGTAAATGTTAATGGGCTTTCTTTTTGTGGGCTACTAGTTACTCGGCTTTGCTACCTAAAAGGTTTTAGCTATTTTCCAATTCTATTTCCTTTTATATTAAAAAAGAAAAGAAATGTATTTTAATTTTATTTTAAAAAAGCCGGGAATCAATCACCGTCGTTTCTTCGTGGGCGATTTTTCTGAGATTAACAGAGAAAGAGAGAGAATTTTCCTTCGTTTCATCGAGAAGATTATCGCCATGGAAGAATTTCTTAAGGAATTCGGAGATTATTATGGATACCCGGATGGTCCAAAGAACATCAAAGAGATCCGTGAGACTGAATTCAAGAGACTAGACAAAGGTCTGTTTACTCTTCTCGTTTTCTTTCGTTCCTCGAATCGTGTATGAGTTCTCTCTGGATCTCAATAGAGTTCGAAATGAATTGGGTTGGGTCCGTGGAGGAGCAGCTAACTGCTTGAGAGTTTATGAATTGAAATTGAGTTTGTGTTTGTGTTTGTGTTTGGTCGCTGGAAAATTCGGCACAGTCAGTAGAACTTGGGCTATGTATGTAATCGACGAGGTTTATCATTTATCTCTGGGCTTGAAGTCTTAGGATCATTGGTGATCACTGATCAGTACTCATATAAACATTTCAGATATTGCTCAGAATGAATCTAACTGTATTAATGTTAATGTTTAGCATCCAAACGGATATAAGAATTTTCCTTCCAGTATGATGATATTGCTGCTTTATCAATTTTTTTTTCATCTTTAAATCTCTGAGTTTTGAAGCTTGAACGTAGAAGTTCCTGTGGTATGTGCAGGTGTTGTATACTTGGATCATGCTGGTTCTACTTTGTATTCTGAGTTGCAGATGGAAAATATTTTCAAGGACTTTACAAGCAATGTTTATGGAAATCCACGTATCCTCATCTTTTGAACCTCATAAGACATATTTTACTAGATGAGATGGCAGATCTAGTAGGGTCTGAATCTCAGATTTTGTATTCCTGTGCTAAGTTTGTGACCTGAAGATGTGAAACTTTGATGTTGATTGATGAGCAACTTACGATGTTAGCCTCGTCTGTAGATCTTGTCAGTATGGACAGTTATAATTTCTTTATTTTTTTGTAAGCTTATGTTGCTGGAAGGGGTTCCTTAATAGTGATTTAGATAGTCAAAGTGATATCAGTTCAGCGACCAGTGAAATAATAGCGGATGCTCGGCATCAGGTACGACTTTCTTAACATTTCTTGAACTGATATCTATGGAATAGGGGTTTTTTATTTTTTTTTAATATCTTTGGTTTACTGATATTCTTATAAATTGGTTCTATATGTTTCAATCAATCTGCATTGAATACTGGTGTCAGGTACTTGAATACTTCAATGCCTCTCCTGAAGATTACAGTTGCATATTCACGTCCGGAGCCACAGCAGCTCTGAAGCTTGTCGGAGAGACATTTCCATGGACCCACGACAGCAATTTTTTGTATACCATGGAGAACCACAACAGTGTACTTGGTATTAGGGAATATGCATTAGGTCAAGGTGCTTCAGCATGTGCAGTGGATGTTGAAGAGGCAACTAACCAGTCCGGTCAGCTAGCTAGTTCAGGACCATTTATCAAGGTAAAGCATCGTGCTGTGCAGATGAGAAACACTTCTAAACTCGAAAAGGAAGAGTCAAGAGGTCCGTTAGCTTGAGAATCTTCTCTTTGTTCTTTCATCCTGAATAAAGTCTGTTCAAGATGTAGCGCATGTCATCTTCTTTTACTTTTGGTAAATAATCGACTTTGGTAATTTGCTTATCCTGTGTTTCACGTTGTCGTATATTTACAGGAGATGCCTATAATCTATTTGCTTTCCCCTCAGAGTGCAATTTTACCGGCTTGAGGTTCAACCTCGACCTGGTGAACTTGATAAAAAAAAATACTGAAACTACACTAGAAGGCTCTCCCTTTGGCAAGTATGTGCCGTCTTACACTCTCTTTTCATCTCTTATTTTCCTCAGTGGCTTGAATTGGTAATGCTGAATATCTGCTGCATTCATATCGCCGAGGTTTCAAGTGTGTATAAGCTTGAAGAAGTTCGTTTTATTGGTTTTCTATTATTTTGACTTGCATCATGGCTTATGCCCTTGTTACTAGGAGCAAGCGGTGGATGGTCTTGATTGATGCTGCAAAAGGCTGTGCTACACTACCACCTAACTTATCGGAGTATCCTGCAGATTTTGTTGTTATGTCATTCTACAAGGTAGCTCCTGGATTTTTCTAAAAATAAATGGGGGAGATCTTTCTTTATCAGATTTTGACTTTCTTGTTTTCGCTGTTTTCATGAAGTTATTTGGTTATCCTACTGGGCTTGGTGCTCTCCTTGTACGGAATGGTGCAGACTCATTTCTCAAGCAAGATCTACTTGTCCTATTGGATGAAACAAAGATTGCAAATGCTGGTTTCTGACATGATACTTTTCTCTTTATAATCTACAGATGCTGCCAAAATTCTTAAAAAGACTTACTTTAGTGGAGGTATGCATCTCATTTGGTTGTGTTAAATCGTTGAACTAGTATGGCATTTAATGAACATATTGCTCACAGGCACTGTTGCTGCTTCAATTGCTGACATTGACTTTGTTAAAAGAAGGGAAAGGGTGGAGGAGTTTTTTGAGGATGGTTCTGCTTCATTCTTGAGCATAGCAGCCATCCGCCATGGCTTCAAATTACTCAAGTCCCTTACTACTTCTGCAGTTTGGATGTGAGTAGAAATTGTTTAAAATTTGCAGAACTTAAAAAGTTCCCTCCAAACCATCTGCTAGTTAGAAGCTATTAAGCTAAAGTTCTGTATCTATTTCCTAGGCACACAACATCAATTTCCATGTATGTGAAGAAGACACTTCAGGCTTTGAGACATGGAAACGGGGATGCTGTATGTGTTCTGTATGGCAGTGAAAATCTGAAGGTAAGTTCTTTCATGATTAAAAAATAAATTTTTTGTTTCTCATAATTCATTAAATTATATGGCTTCATTTATTGGGGGTTAAATATGCTTCAAGAAAAAGGAAATTAAGGAGTAAAAGAAAGAAAAAAGCATCAATCATTACATATATAAAAATATCAGGATTTACTCCAGAAGTCATATAGAATTTCTTCTTCTTGTGACCATAGTATTTGATTCATTCTAAGTTTTATGTTACAGTTATCTTCACATAAATCAGGCCCAACGGTTACATTCAACTTAAAGAGACCTGATGGCTCTTGGTTTGGCTACCTGGAGGTGGAAAAGCTTGCTTCTTTATCTGGAATTCAGTTACGGGTATGTTTTGGCAACACAGTTCAGTTTTTTTTCCTCTCTGAATTCTTCCACTCAAATCACCCAAATGAAAACAGAAGAGAACAAAAGTTACTTAAGTAAGATGATGGGTTTGCATTCTTTGGCAAGGCGTAATTTCGCATTAGGTCATTTGACACTGAATTCCATCTGTCACTTTATTTCATTTTGGTGTAGACAGGATGCTTTTGCAACCCTGGCGCATGTGCAAAGTATCTCGACTTGTCTCATTCTGATCTATTGTCTAATGTAGAGGTATAATTGTTTTTTTTTTTGTTTTTTTGCTTATCATTCTTATAGCTGGCCTTGAGTTAGCAGATCAGGCAATATATAGTTGACCATGACATCCTTTATTTTAACCCAGGCTGGGCATATTTGCTGGGATGACAATGATGTGATTAATGGAAAACCAACAGGGGCTGTTAGGGTTTCGTTTGGTTATATGTCAACCTTTGAAGAGGCCAAGGTATATGTAGGTTCCTTTATTTAGGTTTTCCTCAATTCCATGTGTGGGAAGCTGTAGAAATTGTAAGCGAAAGCTCATTTTCTGCTCTTTTGCTGCGGCGACCTAATTTAAAGTCTATGCTTGCTTCACAGAAATTTATTGATTTTATCATAAGTTCATTTGTTTCACCTCCAAAGAAGATTGAGAATGGAGTTTCCGTCAGTGGAAGGTTTGCTCAACTTCCTAGTGAAGGTATACTTTCTCTTACATCTTTTATCGTGCTTTGTTCCTAATAAAATTAGCTGTTGCTATTTAACTCTCTTGGAGCATTACTCACTCCTATTGATGTAGAAAGGACTTGGTATAATCGATTCCACCATTCATTCTCTAGGATGTGACGTTGTTGGAGTCACCATCTTTACATGCTTACCTTTCCGTAATTTGGTTAATTGATGCTTATGTTAGCCACACATATAAAGCGCATGTAGCTTGTCGCTACTTTATATGTTGTGAGATAGCAAATACTTCATAGACTATATATATGGTGTCTGAATTGAAGGATCCCCGCTTTTTGTTATTACACAGAACTTGAAAGTAAAGAATCCTTTCCAAGCTACTTCCTTAAATCAATTACCATATACCCAATCAAGTCATGTGGTGGATTTTCTGTGAATCACTGGCCACTTTGCAGAACAGGTATTTCATTTAACTTGCTTGGTCATACTCTAAAACAGTGCTGAATTATTTGCAGGAATTAGTGGTTGGCCTAATCTCTTTGACGTTATGATTAACTTGTGTTTTATGTTTGAAACATACTAAGGCCTGCTGCATGATCGAGAATGGATGATTCAGGGTCTGACGGGTGAAATTCTTACCCAAAAGAAGGTACAAAAAGCATCTTCTAACTTGAACCTTTATATCTACGGGCCTGTCAGCAAAATTTTGATTTGCTTGGGAATGGCTTCTAGGTGCCTGAGATGTCTCTTATTAGCACCTTTATCGACCTTGAGGAAGGACTATTGTCTGTAGAATCTGCTCGCTGCAAAGACAAGTTATACATCAGAATCAAGTCTAAGTCATATAATCTAAGGAGCGATGAGTTCGATCCACATGCCAACATGTATGCATTGCTCCCTCACATATGATGACTTACTTCAACTGCATTTTTGATAAATCTAACTAAAAGTTTGACTTTTGGTGCAGACTTGAAAATCATAACGAGGAAACTAGAATAAATCGTTGGTTCACCAATGCCATTGGTCGACAATGCAAGTTGCTACAGTATTCTAGCTCTACTTCCAAACACTGCTTGAACAGAAACAAGAGTCCTGGGTTGTGCAGAGATTTGGAAAGCAATATCAAGTTTGCTAATGAAGCTCAGTTCTTGTTGATCTCCGAGGAGAGTGTTGCTGACCTAAATAGAAGATTGGAAGCAAGTACGTTTTCATCTCCTTTTAATCTTACATCTTGTTCCATATTCGCTCCTCGCTTGATAAAACCGATTTGGTTGCAGAAGGCAAGGATTACAACCGAGCTCTTGAGAAACTCAATCCATATAGATTCAGACCAAACCTGGTTATATCCGGAGGTGAACCATACACAGAAGATAAATGGAGAACTCTAAAGATAGGAGACAGTAATTTCACGGTAAGTCCATGGACCCGTTTAACATTTGATTCGTAATCATATGTACAAACTTCACGGATTCTTTTCCTCCCTTTCAATGCAGTCGTTGGGCGGTTGTAACCGGTGCCAGATGATAAACATAAGTAGTGAGACTGGACAAGTGAAGAAATCCAACGAGCCCTTAACAACTTTAGCTTCATATAGGAGAGTAAAGGTTCAAGATTCTTAAACCATTCTTTCTCCATAAAAAAAACAATAGTATTTGATAAAGTAACATTTTCTTGGTCTTTCACTGGATTCAGGGAAAGATCTTGTTTGGAACTCTTCTGAGATATGAGATTGATGCAAAAAAACAGACTTGGATTCGAGTTGGGGAAGAAGTAAATCCAGATATTGAATAGGTTCAAGCTTGAACCTTCATGTGTGTGTAATACTAATACATACATAAAAACACAGGAAGAAGCATATCAGAAAATCTTTTACTTTGATTTGTATACGATTGTATTACTCGTCCAACTTTTTTTTTTTTGGTTTTATACTCGTCCAACTTTGTAGAAAAAAAGGATAAATTCCGAATAAAATAAAGTTGTTTGTAGTCTAATGGATTGTGTTTTGTAGTTTGTGCTAGACCAATTAACTAGAAACGTAAACGAACGGAATATCTTGTAAAAGTATGGAAAATTAATGTTAATATTCAGTCTATTTCAAAGAATAATTTGTTTTTCTTCTTAATATACAGGAGATAAGATAAATACGAAGGTCGAGAGAAAAAAGTAGATAAATACGAAGGTTTAGTTACTTCGAAAAAAGAAGTTATGGGAGAAGTAATCTTGTTCGATAAGAAAAAGGAAAAATAGAGAGTAAAACATACGAAACGCGTCGTTTTGTTTAAATAAAATAAAAATACGTGCTCTTGTTTCTCCTTCGTCCTCTCCGTTCTTTTACAGCGATATCTATTGTGGTTCGCATTGCATAGCTTAGAGCCTAACTTTGTCGCGAAGACCAGACTCGGACTCGGAGGTATTCTACCTGATCTTCTCGATTTTCCCTATTCTTTTCTTTTTCACTGTATTATTATATCTGATCAATTTTCATCTTTGTGTTGCGTTATTGGTAGATCTTTAGGGGTCTATGCTCTGAATTTGATTTACTTTCTGAGTTTTCGATTATTGTCTGATCGAATCTGGAAATCATAGGATTAGATTATGAAGGAATCAGGATGTTGTAGGGTTTCGTCACAGCAAGTTCGATCGTTGACGAAGAGATTCTGCAAGTCTTTCGAGTTTGAATTATTAAAGGATTTCTTTTGATATGTGAGAATTTCATTCACCGGAATGATCACTTCCTTTTGGTACATTCTGTAGTGGAAGAATCATATGAAGATCTTCTTCATATGTCTTAATCCTAGTTTGTTTTTGCTGTTGATGGTCTGTTTAGTAATTTTAATGTGTAGCTCCTTTAAGTGATCTTTCTGTTTTTTTTTTGTAGGCTTGCATAGTTATCACTCAGTGCTTTGACTGCAATTTTCAGTTTGTTGATCTTCTCAGATGGCAGTCCACTACTGGACAGCCCTGTTTCTAGTGTTGCCATGCCTTTTCAGTATTTCATGTGCTAGTGCTGGCGATGCAGATCCAAATTACCGGTATATTTTTTTCAGTTGATTTAGGATTCGTACAGAGCTTATCTTGCTTACTTTGTAATGTTAGAATTTATGTTCAAGATAGCCTGTTTGTTCTTTGAGTTTCAAGCATGAACTTGGTTTTTGGTAGTAGTAGCTCCGATGTTAGCAGCATTTGGCTCATGGATATTATGATTTATCTGGAAATTTCGTAACAGGACATGTGTTGCAGAATGCGAGATAAGTGGTTGTGTTGGAAAAGTGTGCTTTCCTCAGTGCAATTCTTCATCCAATGGTGGTCCATGGTACATACAAGAACCTCTGTATTTACAGTGGCAAAAGTGGGGTTGTCAAGGTGATTGCCGTTATCACTGTATGGTTAATAGAGAGAAAGAACGGGAAACTCTCGGTCAAGTCCCGGTCAAGTATCATGGTAAATGGCCCTTCAAGCGTGTTCTTGGGATTCAGGTCAGACTTCTTCACCTTACCAGCCACTTTTTTCTTCAATCAGTTCTGTTTTTTTTTCTGTTTGTTTCCAAATTAGATGGAACACGCAGTTTGATTTACCTTGTTCATTGTTAGGAGCCTGCTTCGGTTGCTTTCTCTGTGCTCAACCTAGCAATGCATTTCCATGGTTGGCTTTCCTTTTTCATCACGCTGTACTATAAGTTGCCTCTGAAACAAGATAAGACGGCATACTATGAATACGTCGGTTTGTGGCATATCTACGGGCTACTGTCCATGAACTCTTGGTTCTGGAGTGCTGTTTTCCACAGCCGGTAATCACATCTACACATTACTTATCATCCACAATCTACTTCATATATCATATGATTTTCTGGTAAACCCGTCTCAATGGTTCTCAGGGATGTTGACCTCACAGAGAGGTTGGACTACTCATCTGCAGTAGCCGTTCTCGGATTCTCACTCATCTTAGCCATCTTAAGAACCTTTGATGTTCGGGTCGAGGCTGCAAGAGTCATGGTATCCGCTCCAATACTAGCTTTCGTTACAACCCACATACTTTACATTAACTTCTACAAACTCGACTACGGTACACCACAAACTCTTTCACCTATCTAAAAACCAAAGTCAATATGTTTTCTACGCAGTATCAGTGAATTCAATATTGGTTACAGGTTGGAACATGATTGTGTGTGTGGCCATGGGAGTCACTCAGCTTTTCCTATGGGCAAGATGGGCCGCTGTCTCGAGCCATCCTTCTAATTGGAAACTTTGGGTGGTCGTGATAGCTGGAGGCTTGGCCATGCTTTTAGAGATATATGATTTTCCTCCATATAAAGGCTACTTCGATGCTCACTCGATCTGGCACGCCGCCACAATTCCTCTTACTATTCTCTGGTGGAGCTTTATTAGAGACGATGCTGAGTTCAGAACTTCCAGTCTTCTGAAGAAATCTAAGACAAAGGCGAAGTAAGTCTATTTGCCAAACTTCACAAGGATTTTTATTTGATTTGCACGATTTCTCTCGACCATAAACTCACAAGCACTGGGGGATAAAAAGGTGGGAATGGATCCTAACATCAAGAAGAAAGCATAGTCTTTTGTTTAAAGCTGGGTGGTCTGTGATTTTATTTCGTGACAGATTCAGAGGTTTTTCAAGTTTTTTCAATGTTTAATTCAGAGATTTGTCTTGGCCTTACTTTTGGCAATTGATATTTTGATATCAATTTCTCATTCATACACACGATTTACAATCTTTTTGGAGTTAGACTTTGTCAATATGTTGAGACAAATCTTTGTGATCTAAAATGACTCTGTTAACAAAAAATTGAATCTACAAAAGCAGTTGTGAAAAACTCTCAAGCTCACCAATTTTGAGTTTTCTCTTTCATCAATCCGCATTTAGAGACACGACCTGCATAGATCAGACATCGTATGAGAAATAACCCAACAGAAGTATGTGTGTGTGAGATAGAGAGCTGAAGGATTTTGCCTGAGTAATCAAAGGGTGTGCACAATCTTCCCACTCTGTAGCCCATCGACCCGAAGAACCAGTCTCCATTGCACCTGCTTTAAGCGATGATAGTGCATCGCAGTTCCCGGGAAAACCCTTGAAGAGAATCTGTTCAGAAAAACAGAATAAAAGAAAATTAGTGGTGTCGACTAGGTAAAATAAAAGTGTCTTTAAAAGAAAGACAAGAAGTTGCTTACCAGCAATTGATCTGCTAATTCCGACGAAGATGAAAACAAGAGTCCGTTCTTCCCATCTTTAACGAGTTCTTGAATGCTTCACGAAAGTTTTAAGGTTTAAAAGTTATGGTCTTTGTTCGTGAAAGTATTGAAAGTCACTGATTATTTACCATGAGTAGGAAACCGAGCAAACTGGGAGGCCACATCCAAACATGTCAACAACCTAAAACGCCAGACATCGGCAACAAGTTGACAAAATGAACAATCAAGTCTTATTAGCTTATATGAGTTCTAATTGTAATGGATTTTTACCTTCATGGGAAGGTCTAAACCCGACGAGGAAGTGTGTAAACAAACACCGAGATCTGCAGAACCTAAAAGCAATGGGTAATCTTCAGCTGCGAGCCACATTGTACGGAATGCCACATGTTTGAGGTTTAATCGTTTGATTTTCTCCTCGTACATCTCCTTTTCAGGTCCTTTACCTTCATGGACAGTACCGATAGCTCATGATCAATAACAGATACAGCGGAATGTTATTATGTTCTAAACAAGCACGAAACCATCTTTACCTGTAATGATGAACAACAAATTGGGATAAAGGTGTTCCTCTTCTGAAATTTCGGCTGTATCACTTCCTTTCGATCTTGCAGCAACACGCCGATCATACATCACTGCAGCTTCCAATAGGATACCAAAATTTTCATCAGGGGTCCTGAAAAGTTCAAGTTCTAGTCAAGGAAGGATGATGCCACAAGAGTGAAAGTGAACAAAGAATGATGATGTGTCCTCACCAGCTTGTACTGCTCACAACAAGAGCTGGTCTGTTTTGCTTCAGCGAGATGTCAGCATTAGTTTTGGTAGTAAAAAGGGTTTCATTAAGCTCTTGATTCTCCAACTCTAAATTTTAATTAAAAGATTTGGCATCAGAAGGAATGAAGAAGCTCAAAAGGAATAAAAAATGGACTTTTTAATTTAAAGGAGATACCTCCACTAATGGTATCATAGACACCAATTGGATGGCATAGATCTTTCTTCACTCGGCAAAACAACTAAAGAAGTAACCAAATATTCCGTTACCCTCGATACCACACTCTGCCCAGAGCGAAAGTGATTGATAATACTAATCCAAAAAGGAAGAAAAGACAAGCTAACCTCGTGCCTTTCTTCAAGCAAAGCTGGGCGAAAAAACTCAGGAGGCTGATCATATAAAACTTTGGCTCTGTGTTTTTCAATTCAGAACATTGTTGCATACAAAATCAAAATCACGTAACTTTCTTTACTTCAGAATCAAAATGTCACAGGTTATGATCTATGAGCATTTTCATCTCACCTCACTCCCCAATTCTGATCCAGTTCATGTTGCATTGCTTTTGTCACACATAGTGAACCTGTTGCCATCTTTCCATAATGATTCTCAAACCTGAAGCATGCAACGAGTATCACTTCACCAATAGATATGAAGAAGTTCCACAGATAGCTTAAACCATTATGACTGGTTGTATACATACCAGCGGTATAAGGATACAAAGACATTGTTCCTTCCTAAAGACAATGCCAACAATGTATATCCAAAATTATGCCAATCTACAATAAACGCAGCACGCCTCCATGAACTCGCCCACTTAACAGCAACTAGTGTCGGAACGGAAGGAGGATTCTGCAGAAACAACTCTGTGTAAGTTGTGCAAATTTCGAAAGACAAACTTAAAATTTCAAAGTGAACCAAAAAATTTACCTGGACCAAGAAAATGTCAGGTGCTGGTACTTTTACGAAAAGAAACCAGAGAAGCATTGTAAACTGAATGAATGCCTTGAGCACGAGAGTTACAGGATAAAGTATCTTTGGCAAGAGCTGAATGAATCGAGGCTGCGCCTGTTTTAGCCCCCCCCAAAAACAAAGAAACAGATGATCACGCATCTACATATCTTCTAGTAGTTTATGTCGAGGATTTAATCGTAGAATACCATGGTATGGATGTGGATTGATGGGTGCTTTAAAACAGCTTCATGGGGTATAGAACCTATTCATCAATTTAAAAACATTTAAAAAAAGCAATGATGAATCAAAAGATCACTGAGAAATACTAAAATTAGGAATCCTTACCTCCATATGCAACAATGTCCACTTGAAATGATGCCTGCAGTTATAAGTAACAATCAGTCTATTGATCCATTTATTTTCCTGATGAACTACGAACTTCTAAATAAACTCAAGCCAATACAAGAATTGATCAATTCAGCTGAAATAATTAGAACTTGATCAAATGCAACATCGGGGGGAAAAAAAAGAGAGTGAACCTGACGAGCAAGAGAAAGAGCGTGATATTGCATCCGAGGACTTCGGCCAAGATCTCCAAGTACCACCACACATGCCCTTCCTCTCTTCCCCATCGTATCCTCTTCCCTAAAATCTCATCACAAAGATAACTATTAGCACTTTATGGAGCTCAGATCATGTGATATAATCAGACTCTACTACTGATCCACGAGAAACTAGAAATCAACACCTTCAATGCGATTCTAGAAACAAACACACGAAAACGATTTCGCAAACGAAGATTAAACTTTACCTTAAATCAAATCTTACGGGGTCTCCCAGATTCCGTCTATAATGCTCCGGGCAAAAACTTTTCCGACGAGGCGGGGGAGAAATGCGGAAAGCGAAATTGGGCCTGAGAAGTAATTAAATGGGCCCATGAGCTACAAGCCCATATGTTATCTCTTAAGGAATTAAAGAGTCACGTGTTTATCACGTGCGTGGTTATGTTGAGTCGGGATTTGACGACGGGAAGAAGAAGACGAGGAATTCAGGTTCACGGCGAGGCCGCCATCGACGGCGTATTTCGGGTTCCTTCTTCAATCACATAGCAAGTCTCCGTATTACGATTGTGAGACGCTAATGAATCTGAAGGATGATAATCAGTCAGGTAACTTTGTTATTTTCAGTTTTAATCTTTAGTTTCATATATATGATGATATATAGTTTAAAATTCGAAAATTCCTGATTTGGGTCTTTTCAGGAGAAGTTGCTCGTACCCTGGTGGAGTTTTTGGAAGTATCCATCACAATGATTGTGTTCCTCAAAGGTTTTTACCCATCTGGTGAGTAAAGCGATGGAAACAGTTGTAGATTGTGTTCAATTGGTTATTGAAGTGATTGACCTTTGTGTTTTTGTGTGAGTTTGTGAAGCGGCATTTGAAAGGCGGAGATATATGAATGTGGTGGTGCAAAGGGCAAGGCATCCTGAGCTACGCGAGTACATTCACTCTGCTGCTTCTGGATTACTTCCTTTTATCGAAAAGGTTAAATAATTTGATCAAGCCCTCTTTTTTTCTGCAATCTTGATGCACTGATCAAATATTTTTTCCCAACAATTCAGTGGAAACGCCAGTTGAAAGATCTGCACTTGTTTCTTTAAATTCTTGATCTCTATCAACATTAGCAATTTAGCTTACACTTGTTCCTTTTTTTTATACCATTGCAATCTCTAATCTTGGTGCTTCAATCAATGTCAAAGGAACAGTTTTTCCACCATTCACCTCAAAGATTTCCCTTTGTTTCCAGCAATTACTTGGTAAACACAAGTGAAGAATGTTTGTTGTTGCTTACTGAAACAGGGTCTCGTTGAAAGAGTAGCAGTCATATTTTTCTGTGAGGATAATGTTCCTGTGGAGAGGTTCATCTTCAAGCTCATGATTAACCAATCTTCCGCTGCTTCAGTGGAAGAGGGTCAATTGGAATTCGCGCTGAGGTCCTTCTTAATCAAGCTTTCCGTCTCAAAGTCCCTCGTCAAGCCTCTTCCCCAAAGTAAATACATCTCTAACTCCACCCTTGTACTTCCTAAATGCCTCAGTCTCTACAATCTTCCTATGTTTCACGCTTTTTGGTCTTTTCCCACTCAAAACAGATTGTAAATGGGAGGTAACGGCTTATCTGAGGTCGCTTCCTGAAGTGGGTTCAAGCAAAGAAGGAGAGCTATGGATTCCGACAGATACAAAGCCGTGGCAAAAGCCACCAGTTATAACGCCGGTCAAGTCTCTGGACAGCGAGCCACTCTGCTTACAGCTTTACTTGGAACACCCAAGCTTGTCTGAACCACAACCTTGTCAAGCCTCATGATGTCTTAGCTTACAGATCTGGAGCCTGCAGGAAATGCAGTACATGAGACATAGCACATGAGCTTCGGCCGAATTGGACCCAGTGTCTGAACTCTGAAGCATGATGCATTTTTGTTTGTACTATTTGCTCTGATTTGTTATTCCAGGACGTGAAGGAGGGCCATCGTTAAATAATGCCAAAGACGCGTTTGAAACGTGTGGGAGATTGTCAAGTCACCAGTACCAGAAAGTGACAAATCCAACAACATTGTTTGTGTTAGCAGTTGTAGTATAGTCTCTTTCTATCATTAAAACTAAAGTAGTTATTAGTTTTTCTTTTCTTTTCTCTAACTCTTTGTATTAGATGCGAGACAAAGAAACCCAACAAGGGTTAATAATTATGGGAATCAACTCCAGTGAATCCCTGACTTGTGTGTATAACTAAAGTGGTTAGATGTTTGCAATCATAACTCGAGACAGATATCTACGTACCTTAGATGGAGTCTTTAATAATTATGGGAACATTAGATGCGAGACAGAGCATCCCACGACGATAACTAAAGTGGTTAGATGTTTGCAATCATACCTCGTGCAATTTTATCGGAGACATATTTTCAAAACGAGCAACAACAAACAAATTCAGAAAATATCATACTCCGTAAAGTATAACTAAATTCTTGTTTAAATCTAAATTCAAGAATTAAAAATTCACAAAAAGATGTATGAGAACGTCTGTTTCGTTGTATAATTGTATTGATCGATTAAGAGAACTTTCTTGTTTTTATTGATTTTAGACAATTAATTTAGGTTAAGAGTTAAGACTCCGTAAAATAAAATTCTCAGTGGTGTGTAGAAGAGTGTTTTTTTTTTTTTTTTTTTTCGGGACAAGACCGTTGCTTAAAATGAATAAATGAGTGGGACAATCTCTGACTTCTGAGTAATGGGGTCCAAAAAGTAAAATCGTGGGGGTACTATCTCAAGGTTAAGAGGCTATAGTGCTATACATTAACGTAATAAAATTTAGAAAACTTAGATTCGGAATGAAGCGGATCAAGCGGTGCAAGTCAAACAGATTAAATAGATTAAGTAATTAAAATGCGGATCAAATTTATTAAAAAATAGAACATATCAAAATAGAACCAATATGCTTTTAAAACGTAAATTTTGAATGAAAAATTAAATAATAAAAACGGCGCTCAAAAACTACATTTTAACTACTCATCCATTCACGGCCTTAATAGTGCTCGTTGCAGGTGGCTCGTGTGTATACATTTAATTTAAGTATGGGACATCTAACGAATGAGCACACACACAACCATATTATATATACTCTCTCTTTAATTATAAGTTTTTTCACACGTTACAAAAACAATTAAATTTTCTAGTATATTCTTTATTAATACACTATATAATTTTATCTCATCAATTCATAAATTAAAGTAATAGAGATAAACTGGAAATTTTATCAAAATTTGCGTTGTTTTAATTATGAAACAAAATGTGAAAAACCTTTGATGGAGTGATTAATAATTATGGGAATCAACTCCAGTGAATCCGTGACTCGTGTGTATATATATATATACACGTAAAATGCCTCCAAGTATCATTCACTGCATTCTAAAGCTATCCCAAGTCTTCATCGAAGAAAGATATCTACGTACGTACCATATGCAATATCTCTCACATCCTCTCTCGGGTAGATACATATATATATATAGTACGATGATGAAATTATATCATATAATGTAAAAAGTTACATAAACCGTGTGATCATTCTTTTGATTCGATTCTTGGTGTATTGTAGAACATCTTCTTGCAAAAGTTACATAAACAATATTTACGTATAAAGTTAGGATTATTGTCTTATCTCAAAAAAGAAAAAGAAGTTAGGATTATTGTCTTGATAATTTATTTAGTTTTCCCGTGTGAATATATATAATCTTTTTTTTGTTTAAAGTGGAAAATGTGCAGTTGAAGATAGGAGAAGGAAATGAAGAAGATAATCCGTATCTGATGAGCACTAACAACTTCGCTGGTCGGCAAATATGGGAGTTTGATCCAAATGCCGGCACGTCGGAGGAACGAGTCGCCGTCGAGGAGACTCGCCGGAATTTTTACGATAATCGCCATCGTGTTAGAGCTTGCAGCGATCTTTTATGGCGCCTGCAAGTACGTTTTCCTTATTATTCTTTTTTCTTCAACACAACACAAGTATGTTTTCCCTATTTTTACAAATTTTTTTAAAAAACAAATTTTGATTTTCTTTTTCTTTGATTTGATTCAATTTCTAGATGGAAATATAAATAATTAAGTTTTAGTTTTCATTTGGATTTGTTATAATTAGTTCGATTTGATTAAGACATTTAGGAAGAACTTTAAGAACAAAGAGTTATAATCTGATTTCAATATATAATTGTGGACAAAAAGTTAGTTACTCAAGGTACCAAAATTGTAACTAACTTTTAGTTGACTCGGGGTTGACAAGGTATATAAAATAAGAACGTTACCACTAACACATAATGGCATTTTAGTTTCTCAAGGAGAAGAAATTCGAGCAAGTAATCCCGCCGGTGAAGGTCGACGATGCCGAGAAAATCACCAACGAAGCAGCGACCAATGCATTACGAAGATCCGTTCACTACTTCTCGGCGTTGCAGAGCAGCCACGGCCACTGGCCGGCTGAAATCACAGGTCCACTCTTCTACGTTCCTCAGATGGTAAGTTTTTTTTTTTTACTTGGATTAGAATTAGGGATTTTGGGTCTCTATTTTGCGCGACACCAAGAAAATTGAAGATGGTTATTTTGTTTTTGCAGGTGTTCTGTTTCTACATCACAGGACATCTTGAAGAGATATTCACTAAAGAGCATCGTAAAGAGATGCTTCGATATATCTACTGTTGCCAGGTACAATATTGCATAACTTGGTGGGTATATTACATAGGAACGTGAAAGAGTGATTTGATTTAAATGTGTATTATGTTTGCTTCTCAGAATGAAGATGGTGGATGGGGATTACATATAGAAGGCAAGAGCGGTATGTTTTGCACCGCACTGAATTACATATGTTTGCGTATTCTTGGAGAAGGTGAAGATGGAGGGCCAAGAAAGGCGTGCAAGCGAGCCCGGCAATGGATTCTTGACCGTGGTGGTGTGACATGCATACCTTCTTGGGGAAAATCTTGGCTTTCGGTAAGATTTTTCAGACACATCTGTTAAACGGAAAGAGATTTTTCAGACACATCTGTTAAACGGAAAGAGATTTTTAAAAAGGGTCATTGTGTTAGATTCATCATTCATTCCATTTGTCTGTGTAGATACTTGGAATCTATGATTGGAGTGGAACCAACCCGATGCCTCCAGAGATCTGGCTGCTACCTTCTTTTCTTCCAATACATCTTGGTTTGTTTTTTTTATATTTTATTATAATATCTTGGAGTAACTTATTTTCTGGGTTAACTTTGAAATTGTGATATAATGTTTTGAAGTAAGAAAACAATAATATTAATAATATAGGGAAAACCACATGCTTTTGCCGGCTGGTTTACTTGGTAACGTCTTACTTTTATGGGAAGAGATTTGTTGGTCCAATAACACCTCTTATCATGCAGCTGCGGGAAGAACTCTACTTACAGACTTATGATGAAATCAATTGGAATACAGCACGACGTCTATACGCAAAGGTTAGTTCACACTTTTTGTATTTTTTTGTTGCAGATTTCTCTTTTGTTGGTAAAATTGGCAACATTCTTATGTTGTTTCGTGTAGGAAGACATGTATTATCCCCATCCTTCTATTCAAGATTTTGTATGGGACAGTCTTCACATTTTCGTGGAGCCTTTCCTTACACGTTGGCCATTGAACAAGCTTGTGAGAGAAAAGGCTCTTGGGGTAGTGATGGAATACATACATTATGAAGATGAAAATAGTCGGTATATCAACATTGGATGCGCTGAGAAGGTTGAAACACCGTGTAATCCTTTAAACAATTCGATAAGAATGTATGTCTGACTGAATCATATGTTTAAACTTTCAGGCAATGTGCATACTTGCTTGTTGGACTGAAGATCCAAACGGAGAATATTTCAAGAAACATCTGGCTAGAATTCCGGATTACCTGTGGATTGCTGAAGATGGGATGAAAGTGCAGGTATTGACGGAATTCGAAAGTTTTATATTCTATGTATACACACTATCCCAAGATTTCTTGAGTACCAAACATTTATGTGCAGAGTTTTGGAAGTCAGCTATGGGACACAGCACTTGCGATTCAAGCTTTAGTTGCTAGTAATCTCTCCAACGAAATCGCCAACGTACTCATGAAAGGACATGATTTCATTAAGAAATCTCAGGTACTTTACCTTGTGCAATATGCATCTTACTACTCTATAGAGTTAGTTGAATGTGTTTTTTCATAAATCAAACAACTTTGAAGATTAGAGAAAACCCCTCGGGGGATTACAAGAAGATGCACCGCCACATTTCTAAAGGAGGATGGACTTTTTCTGATCGAGATCAGGGGTGGCAAGTTTCAGATTGTTCAGCAGAAGCATTAAAAGTAAACAAAACAACTTAGCTTTGCTGTTTTGAAAGGAATGTTTCGCTCAATTAACCGCATATCTTTTTGGTTTCATAGTGTTGTCTGCTGCTCTCCATGATGCCACCTGAAGTTGTCGGCCCAAAAATGGATCCTGAGCATCTATATGATTCTGTGAACCTCTTACTATCTTATCAGGTGAGACTATAATCCATAAGAAAAATGTTTTATAGAAGAATTACTAATATAAATCAAATTCTTGTGACCATTGCTTTGTGGTAGAGTGAAAATGGAGGTATGACGGCATGGGAGCCCGCCCGTGGATATGGATGGTTAGAAGTAAGAATACTCTATTTAAAATAGGATTTTAAGAAGAGTTTTATCGGTTAGACTCTCACACAAATCCTTTGAACTCTGTATCCCAGTTGTTCAACCCCACAGAGATACTGGCTGATATTGTAATCGAGCGTGAGTATGTCGAATGTACATCATCGGTTATCCAAGCATTGGTATTGTTCAAGAAACTATACCCAGAACACAGGACGAGAGAGATCGATAGAAGCATTGAAAAGGGGGTGCAGTTCATAGAAAGCAGACAAGAGGCAGATGGTTCATGGTACGGTCCCTTAAGGTGTATATAAAAGACAAAACATGTTTAGGAAAAAATTATGTAATTCTATTCGATTGACAGGTATGGAAGCTGGGGAGTGTGTTACACATATGGAACATGGTTTGCTCTTGGAGGCTTAGCAATAGCTGGTAAAACGTATGACAACTGTTTGGCTATGCGTGAAGGTGTTGGTTTCCTTCTCACGAAACAAAATAACAATGGAGGTTGGGGGGAAAGCTATCTGTCTTGCTCTGAAAAGGTAATGTCTCTATAATCAGTTCAACATTTAAGTTCGAAATTTCTTGAATCTTGTTTGATTATGCAGAGATACATAGCATTAGAAGGACAAAGATCAAACCTGGTGCAGACCGCTTGGGCATTGATGAGTCTGATTCAAACGGGACAGGTTTTCAAAACATTTTTCATTCTAAAATATTTCTTAAAAATATTACTTAAAAAATAAATGTTAACAGGCCGAGAGAGATCCAGTGCCTCTTCATCGTGCTGCGAAACTAATAATCAATGCGCAATTAGAAAACGGAGATTATCCTCAACAGGTACTATCTCTCTCTCTAAACATCCAATATCATATTATATCAGAGAAATATGGATCGATTAATTAAGCATATTGCTTGGTTGTTGGGGTTGTGCAGGAAATGACAGGAGTGTTCATGAAGAATTGTTTTCTAAACTACGTAACCTACAGAAACATCTTCCCCTTATGGGCGCTTGCAGAGTACCGTAAAGTTATTAGCTTTACAACTCCTCAAGATTTTTAGTTAATACCCATTCATGTTTATCTTCAACTCCATTTTCGTTTCAAAAGACCAATTAAGTTTAGAGATACTAATTCTTCCTTTTAAATAATGATCAACCTTTATGTCATCTAACCACGAGAAGTTTCCAAAAATACAGTAAAACCTCTAATATCATGCTATTGATTACTGGTAAATTACTAAATTTACTATTATTAATAGATTTTCTTTCTTTGCCAGTATACTTCAGATACGGTCGTCTTCATTCATTTATTACTTTTAAAGTCCTATTAGCTTTTTAACGCGAGTGAGAGAAAGAAATCAAAGAGTCCGTAGTCAATAACTCATAATATTAAGACTACTGAAATCCAAATCAGATAATGGGAAATATCCAACACTAGGAAAATTACAAAAGCCACAACTCTCATTTGGTCACTGGTAAACATTTATCAGTTTTAAGAAAAGAGACCGAGACAGACAATGGAGATGAAATGGACAAGGTTCCTTTTCGAATATTTTTATGTTTTGCGAGGCGGCGGTGAGCTGCTGCTGCTACTGTTACTGCTGCTTCTTTTTCCTTTCAGTGGCCTACACATTACCCAACAACAACAAACCCATCCATTTCTTTTTAGACTTTGAGAGCTAAAAACATTTACACAATCTTTGAACCAGTTCCTTGGGTCACTGTGCATATACTGCCTTTGATAACACAGGTGTGACCATATATACTCAAAATTTCATCAGGAATTGGAGTAACATGACCTTTACTACACTACACATAGCTTAACAGTGTAGCCTTTTTTTGCTAATGCAGGCTACAGACTAAAGTGTTTCCAGTTTAAAATGAGGACTACTAGAGCTAAGCAAATAAAAGTGTTTTACCTCCTAGGACTGCGGCTCCTTGAAATCTTCCTAGGAACCTGTAAGTTTTAATAATGCACACGGGATAGAAAGTCAAAACACGCAACTCAACAAGGCATCAACATTTTTCTAGCTAAAAAGGGATCCGCAACAAGCACTTACCCTTCTGGGACTTGGCGAACTAGAGTAAGAAGATGACTTCCCACGTCTCCCAGCTGGACCTCGTCCCCTGCTTACAATCAAAGACAACATTACACCAATAACGGACTCCACATACATCTATATAACTTAGTCATATTTGGTATCAACCGTCTCTAGGAACCAATATGCACAAACCTAAATATAAGGATAAGACAAAGTAGGATCTTGGGGTATACTCATAAATTATGCAAGACTTATCAAATGTCCTGAATCTTATATCATCATCATATGTTCTATCTTAGCTATGCAACTGCAACAAAATAAAAGCCAGGAGATATCAAAGATAACCCTATCAAATTTTTAAATGGTTTAAAACATACCTGCGGGGTGAGATGGATCTTGAACGAGAGCGACCAGGTCTACGAATTGGGGATCGGCTACGCCTGCGGATTGGAGATCTTCTGAGGGGACTGCGTGGTCTCCTTGGAGGTGACCTGAAACACGCCCCATTCAAAACATATTTAAAACTAACAGACTTTTCCAGCTCTAATGTACTGAGTAATATAGCCTATAAAGCTGTAATTCCTATCCTCCAATTACTAGGGGAGTAATTCGGGTACCACATAGACATACCTTCGCCTTATAGGAGGAGACCGTCTTCGAACAGGACTGCCACGGATTCTTCTAGGGGATCCCCTGTTGACAGATAAAAGGTGAGCTATCGATTCTGAGAACACCACACAAAATAGATGGTGCCACAGCTAACCTTGGAGGAGATCTATATCGCCTTGGAGGGGGAGAAGATGGAGAACGGCCTCTAGATGGCGATGCTGGCCTACGCCTAGGAGGTGTATCACCACGACGGCGGATAGGAGAGCCCGGCCTCCGGCGAGGGGGAGAATCAGGTAATCTCCGAGGTGATGCGCCTCTCCTAGGTAGAGGTGATCGCCTTCTTGGAGAAAGTACTGTTTTCCGTTGCGGAGAAGCTAAGCACATATGGATGATAATCATGGACACATTATAAAGCAATGCATAGACTACAACAATAACAAATAATCAAAATATAAAACAGAGACATACCCTCTCTTGGGCGCCTGGGCCCATCTTTCTCAATGTCAGCACTGGCATTATCAGATTTTGGAGCATCTCTTTTTGGTGCACTTGAGACAGGTTTAGGGGGTGGAGATACTTTCTGACGAGGTGGTAGTGTGAACTTAGCTTTAACAACATTTCCATCAATTTGGCCCTGCGTCAAGCAAACAAAAAAGCATGCATAAATCTTCTCGGCCAAAAGTAAAAACAGTGTGCATTTCATATTTGGAAAGAGACATACACCATCCATAAACAGCTGCGCTTTCTCAGCATCAGCTCTTGCCTTGAACTCAACATAAGCATACCCTTTTGGAAGATTAACCTGTTGATATTCAAAGTAACTATGAGCAGATTACTTAACCAGTAATGCCAGAAAATAACAGAGAGAAGCGAAATAGCAACTTACAGCTCGATCTATCGCAAGTTCAACGTGAATAACTTCACCAAAGTTGCCTAGAAATATGACAAAAAGGCCATTACTAACATACAGTGTGAAGACTTAATATTAGCCAAGCAAAGTGGTCAGGACAAACAAGATACAATAATCATAATGCCGGTGATGATCCAGGACCGTAATGACCTAAATACTACTGATCATAATTGATGCCTAAAGCACTGGTGTACTCAATAATCATGTAACAAAATCAGAACAAGCAGGAGAAAAATGAAAGACCAATCAACATACCAAATATTTCTTTCAGATGGCCTTCATTCACATTTCTGCTAAGAGAATCAATATGGAGAACAAGGGATTCTTGAATAGGTGTAGCTTTCCTGAAACCATAATTCGATTGTAAAGTCAGCAAAAGTGAGGATCTGATGAGAGCATAAACACTGGGACTTTCAAGCAGAGATACCAACACGAGGAACAAATATGAAATACATATCATTTAAAATGGTGCCCACTATTCTCTAATGTAATTGCATTTTTTCAACTGACACAACTTTCAGATCACACACACATAAATATATATACCACATATATAGAGTGAGAGAGAAAGAGAGATGTTCATGTGCAATATCGACATTCTAAACTAGAATATGTGTACGAGTTAGGAGTTTCGAAACTACTTAGGCGGCGAAGAGGCTCCTTTAGATTGTGGAGGAGGAGGAGAGCGACCTCGCCTAGCAGGTCCAGCAGGACTGCAGAAGATAGATCAGAACATTCACGTCACGATGACATATTACCAAAGAAAAGATATATTAAATGCAACAGTCTTCATTCTTACAATTCTAAATTCTAGCTAAAGAAATCAGTCGCAAACTTCTTAACACGAGGAACAAAGAGGAATGAAAGCCAGAGTTGGACTCAACCCACTTCCTAACGGAGCCATACTACCGAATCCAATTCGAAGAAACGAAAGGAATTGGAAATATTAGAAAGAAACCCTAACCTTTTTCCACGAGGGGGAGGACTGCGACTCCCTGAACTGACGCTCCGCGAAGGAGATGAAGAAGAAGAGATCGATCTAGAACGGGACCGGGAGCGCGAAAGAGACCTCGACGGACTTGAACCGGAGCGGGAACGAGATCTGGAACTGGAACGAGATGAAGACCCAGACACGGAAGGGGAACGACGGCCACGACTTGGTTTCGCCATGAGCGAGAATCGAGCAAAATCGCGACGCACAAGCGAAACCCTGCTTCAAAACCCTAGCGGATAAAAGAAAAGAGGAGAGACTGTCAATTCTTTTTTAATTATTATTTAGTCCTTTCATTCGCGGACTCTTGTGGATTTGGATCAAAGGCTGATTTACCCTCAGCGTTCTGAGAAAAATCTTATATTTCCCTCTTATAAAAAATATTTTCTTTTCCATTTACATTTAATTAAAAAACTGGTTAAAGACTTTTGGACCTTTCACAATTTAAGATAGTGAATGGAAGACGCGGAACCGTGCGGAACATAGCGGTTCTTAAATACAATTCACCGTTCAACCAAATTTATATGTTATGTATTTGATAATTATAAAATAAAAATTGGGTCCCATGCGTTTCATTTCAAGAAGAAAACTGGTAAACGCACCTTGCTTTTATTAATCACCTATTATTATGTGATTAAGGTGCGATTCTTTCATTTGTTTTTTTTTTAATTCAAAATAATTTGAAAAAAATTTAGAAATTAATTTAATTAGATAATATAATTCTGTTCAAAAAAAAAAAAATTAGATAACTAAAATGATAGAAAAAAATAATTAAAATTTAACAATAATAATACCTGCACTGCATGTTGTTTTTTTATCATTTTTTGTTTTAATTTTTTTGAGATTTTCTAAAAAATGAATGATTATTGATTTGAGATAAGTTTTGCTCAGGAGTTATATCTACTGATGTAGCTTATGTTTTTTTTTTGGTGGCTCATCAAAGGTTGAATCTAGATCAAAAAGCTGTACGGTGGCAACTATGTCTGAAATTTTAGGGTTAGATACCCGATCCGAATTACCCGAATTTTTTGGGTAAAGATATTAGGAATTATCCGTTTGGATCAAAATAATTTATTATAATGGGTAGGGGTCGGATAAAAATCGGGTAAGGGTAATTATATGCATATCTGAATTATCCGTTTAGATAGCTAAATGTTTAAAGTTTCTACAATTTTACTACCGAATTACCTGTTCGGGTAATGATTTTAACTATCCGACCCTACCTTCACCCGACCCCTACCACGATTATCCGACTTTTTATTCGTAACTACCCGTTTGGATATTGATTTTCGATACCCTAACTACCCTTACCCGACCCCTATCTGCGATTACCCGACCCCTATCTGCGATTATCCGACCCATTACCCACAAATTCCAGGCCTAGCGGCAACTATAAAAACTATAAATTCTTAGGTTTATAATAAGGAAATCATGGACAAAGAGATGACTTGGCTTGTCTTGTCGTAGCTTCCATCTAAGAGGAGAGAACTCAGTACCATGAACCAGTATTATAAGACAAATAATTGTGTTTTTTGTGAGGTTTTATGTGTTGTTGGATTTATGGATTCTTTTTTAGAGACAACTGGTATTTTTAGGGACAACTAAGTTTCTGGGTTATATATAAAAAATTGTACAACTAGTACATTTAGGTACAAAAACGTATTTCAAAAACAAAATCTATAAACCCATTTTATAATAATAATAAAAATCAGAAATTGAAAACTAATTAAAAAATTAATACAAATTGGATTATAATATTACCTCATTTAACACATGATGCCGTCAAAAAAATGAATTAAACACATAGCACCGTCATAAACATACATATCTTGAAAAATAAATTAAAAATTAAAAAAAAATTACTCATAGTTGTACGGTTGTACTTGGTTGTACATAAATGAACATAGTTGTACTTTACTTGATTAAACTTATAATTAGTTGTTCTCTACTCTAAATCAATTTTTTATGGTTGTACTTATGATATTAAGTAATTAAAGTACATTTACTATGTTTTCATGTATTTATATGTGCCAAAATATAGTTATTGAATGTTTCTCATAATTTATTGTTGATATATACAAAGTAACCATAGAAATATAATGTTGTTGATGTAACAATTTGGATTTATAATATATGGATTTCGTTTACTTACATATGAAATAGATTTTTTAATTATATGTAACAATATTGTTTAAAATGTATTATTGTGTAGTTTTATTTGTATAAACACATTGTTTGTGGTTTTTTTTTGTTTTTCGTAATAACTGGTTATTAAACATAGTTGTGCAAGTCGTATTTAGTTGTACCAAAATAGAACATAACAAACATACAAATTCGACAATGCAATTTAACCATCATTGTCCATAATTTTCTACCACAATTATCCTGCATATTTTATAAACCAACCCAGCATATGATACATCCTCAATCGATGTTTTCATAATAAGAATGTACATTTTATCTTCTTTTGAAATCCATTGTACTCTTTCTCTTTTCGTTGAATAATATCTCTCATAATCAAAATGTATAGCAGTAAAACTACTATTATTTATTGTCATTTGAAAAAAATATTTGTTTATAATTTTTTTTTTCAATTTTCCCAGAAACATAGTTGTACAAGTTGTTCCAGTTGTACCATATCATTTGTTTTTTTTTAGTTCCATCGTAGACGGAAATGAGAGAAAAATTTCTAATTTTTTTTTAAAAAAATAATTATTTTAGTTTTAGTTTTAAAAATAAAAAAAAATAGTAAAAGGTAAAATCGGAAATTAAATTTATTGTAATTGAGGAGGGATATGTAGATTAGAAAGGGACATGAAAGATTTTTTTCACAACAATAAAGACATACGAGCCTTTGATCCTGTGGATTTACAACCATAAAAAAAAAACCCCCGAGGTGATACATGGCGGGTTTTTATTTCCATGACGGTGAAAGGGCCTCTTATAAGGCCATGAATCACTTTTGCTGGCTTTTTTACATGTCACAAGAAATAAAAATCTACTTGGGTTCCGTCAAAAAAACTTTATTTAACAATGATGTTAATCATAGACATTAATCCGTCAAAAAAACTTTAATGTTTTATTTTGTGCCACCATAGACATTAGTTTAAAATTACATTAGTAACTCATAATAAACACAATCACTCATTAGAAAATGTTCTAATCGATTTAACAATGACGTTAATCTGATGTCTATGGTGGCACACAGCATCTAAATGTTTCTTTTGTTTTATATGCTACTATAGTCCACACCACTTCCTAGTCCCTATAAAAAAATTATGGTCGGTTTTATGTATTTTAAAAAATAGTATATAATTAAGAATTTGAGTATAAAAATAATAAATAAATAAAATAAAGGAAGATGATGAAACTCCTTTTCAACTTCCTCCTTGTCAACATAAAAAGCTGGCAACCGCCCAACCCCACACCACCTCTTCATTTTCTTAAAAAGAAAATTGTTTGATTTCTTTTATTTTTGTCAGGAAACAAATTATCATTGCCTCAATCACAAAATTCTCAATCTCGCTCTCTTTCTCATCTAGGGCTCTTCTGCATCGTCCCTGGCTCCAGAACGGCTCGTTTCCTTTGATGGAATTCGATCCTGAACCGATTTTCCCAGTCCTAGTACATTTAGGGATTTAGGATTTCCAAGTCTGAATTCTAGGTAGCTGAGCTGCATCGTCCGAGCAACTCTTTTCTTATTTGTGTAATCTGGGTGTTTTTGATTTTCAATCGATTCCAGTTTTTTTTTGAAGAATGCTAAGTAGGGGTTAAAGACTAATCGGGATCTTTAAATTTGGGTAAAGTTAGAGATTATGAACGGTCTTGGCAGTGGGAGTAGTATTAAACAAGCTTCTGCATCCATGGATCTTAATCAGATTGGAGATCATTCTACAGGTTTGATTCTCTTTTCTCGAGTTATCTCTGTTCCTTTTTAGTATGCTCTTTTTGAATTAGGTTTGTCTTTGCTTTTAATCTCAACCTAGTTTGATCTTGTTCTTCAATGGTTTAGAAGTAGATTCATTGCTCCTTAGCTAATTCGCGACAGTTTTATTTTATGGTTGGCAGTAATTTCCTATCGTTTACTTACCTTGTCCTCACCTCATAAATTTGGGAAATAATAAGATGATGTTAGTCCAAGCGAGAAATTTATTGATTGGAAATAAGATTGATCTGTTCCTCTCATTCATTTCATACTCTGTGAAAAACTCGCTGTGACAGTCTTAGTGGAGTAAAATATCATATTTTAGAGTCATACACTTAAAGTTTTGTCAACGTTTTTTTGTAGTTTTTTCACCCCTAACTTTGGCTTGTGTAATTGGTGATTTCCTTGGTGCAGGTAATTCTGTCTTTGATGCATCTCAGTATGCCTTTTTTGGGAACGATGTTGTTGAGGAGGTTGAGCTGGGTGGATTGGAAGATGAAGAAGACGAATTACCGGTGGCTGGAATTGAAGAAGATTTTGCCTTTGATAAGGAAGAGGTTATTCCCAACTCCATCTCTATCTCTCTCATAGTTGAGAGCTCAGGGGAGCTTTGTTGTGTTTTCTATCTTGGATTCATCTGCTGCTGTGACTTGAGATTCTCCCCAATATATGCAGGCTGAAGTTTCTAGAACTCTGTCCAACGTTGATGATCTTGCTAGTACTTTTTCAAAGGTCAGCAGCTAGCTTTATTATGCCTGATAAATGATCTAACTCTCATGTCGTGGATTTTTCTTTCCTTGTGCTCAATCCAGAAATGGTTCATTGAAGCTTTCAACCTGAAGAATTTTAGTTTTGCTGTTACAGTTGAACAGGGATCCTGATGGATATAGGAGCACGGTACCAATAGCTGATTATGGATCAAGAAAGAGTGAGTTCTTATGTGCACTGCGTATTATCTCAAAACTCTTTACACAAGAACGAATAATTGATCAATGTTTGTTACATTAGTTTTGCTATCGCATACTGCCTGTTGATCTTGTGTCAGAGCTCTTAAGTTTCTCGAGGGGAATTTTTGAAGATTTCTATTTACCAAATTATACCATATGTATGATCTTTTTAGTTGTGTATTACCTTAATATTTATGGTGCGATAGATTTTTAGCCCATTCTCCTTATTCACGCTGTGGTTGTTTGTTGCATCATTTGCGCTATTTTGTGTCTTGCATTAAGGCTTTAGCATTAAAAGTTCACTGAATCAGCAATTCACCCCTTTATCATTCATCTTTCTTCCCAGATTATTTTGTTGATGGGCGGAACCATGGGGAGGAGTTTCCAAATTGGTATGGCCAGCAGATACTAGACTCTGATGCCATCCAAGATGACAAAAGATGGCCATCACAGCCTTTTTCTACCCCAAATCTTGTTGAGCAAAGAAACCTGCACAGAGCAACATCATATCCTGAACCACAGAATCAGCAGCGCCCACACCAGCATGAGCAACAATTTTCCAGCGAACCCATTCTTGTGCCAAAGTCACCTTATGTTTCTTGTTCTCCTACAGGCGGCAGATCGCCAGATCAGCATTTAGGACAACCAAGTACACAATATCATTCCGGTGGGCCTCACATAGGATCGCCAAATCTCTCCCCTTTTCCAAGTTCTCATCCTCAGTTGGTTGGCATGCATCATGGGTCACCGCAGCTCACTGGAAGCATGCCTCAATTTCAACCTTCTCTTCCTGTGAACAATCGCCCACCAGCTCAGTGGATGAATCGCCAAAATATGTATCCTGGGGATACTTCTGGGATTATGAACAACATGTTGCCACAACAGCAGTTATCTCATCAAAACGGTTTGATGCCTCATCAGCAGAGGATGCCTCAGATGCAGGTTCCCCAGAATAGGTTACTACATCCGATGCAGCCTCACGGGCATTTGCCAGGAATGCAGCCTCAGTTATTTAACCACCTTTCTCGATCTGCGTCCTCGGGCAGTTATGATGCAATGCTTGGGTTTGGTGATCTGAGGGACGCAAGACCAGGATCAGGTCAAGGGAACAGACAAAACGTGCACTTTCATCAACAGGGTTTTGATGGTGGGCTTCAAAGGAGAGATAATGCATGGCCTCCTTACCGGTCTAAATATATGACAGCTGATGAAATAGAGAACATCCTAAGAATGCAGCTTGCAGCTACACATAGCAATGATCCTTATGTAGATGATTATTACCACCAGGCCCGTCTTGCTAAAAAATCTGCGGGTGCAAAACTGAAGCATCATTTCTGTCCAAATCATTTGAGAGACCTTCCATCTCGTGCACGTACCAACAACGAACCCCATGCATTTCTTCAGGTTGATGCTCTTGGTAGAGTTCCTTTCTCTTCGATCCGCAGACCTCGTCCTCTGCTTGAAATGGATCCTCCAAACTCAACTAAATCTGGTAATCTGGAGCAAAAAGATAAAGACAAGCCCCTTGAACAAGAACCAATGCTTGCAGCTAGGGTGACTATTGAGGAAGGTCTCTACCTCTTCCTCGAAGTAGATGATATTGATCGGTTCTTAGAGTTCAATCAACTCCAAGATGGTGGAAACCAGTTGAGGCAAAAGCGGCAAGCTCTGCTGGATGGGTTTGCAGCGTCACTGCAGCTTGTTGACCCACTCGGTAAGAACGGGCAAAACATTGGGCTTGCATCTCAGGATGATCTCGTCTTTCTAAGGGTTATCTCCCTTCGAAAGGGTCGGAAGCTACTTACAAAGTTCCTCCAGCTTCTTTTCCCGGGCAGCGATCTAATGCGAATAGTTTCCATGGCCATTTTCAGACACTTAAGGTCGTTGTTCGGAGTGCGATCATCAGATGCCGAAACCATGGAAACCACAATCAAACTTGCAAAAGTTGTCGCTTTATGCATTCACACCATGGACCTTGGATCCGTAAGCGCGTGTCTAGCAGCAGTTTCTTGTTCTTCTGAGCAGCCACCTCTTCGTCCTTTGGGTAGTCCCGTTGGAGACGAAGCTACCATGATACTCAAATCTGCACTCGATAGAGCTGCCGAGCTTCTTCGTGCTAATAATTACAACAATGCAGGCATGAATCTGTGGCGTGCTTCCTTTGATGAGTTCTTCAACTTATTGATGAAACACTGCATAAGCAAGTACGACAGTATAATGCAGAACTTGAATTCCCAATTGTCACCACACTTTGCCACAGAGATGTCTGAAGCTGCTGCGCAAGCCATTGTCAGGGAAATGCCTATCGAGCTTCTACGGGCAAGTTTCCCACATATCAGCGATGAGCAAAAGAGAATACTTGTGGAATTCTTGAAGCTTGGTAGCCAGAAAACCGAGTCAGTCATTAGTCGATGATGGTCATTATAAACCAAAAATGCGATATGGAGCAGAAGAAGTTGGCAACTGAGAGAAAGTATCAAACTTTTTGTTCCAGTGGTGGTTCTTTTTTTTAGGGCTCTTCTCCTTTCTTTGATTCTCTTTTCTGACGACATGGATGATGTGAAAGAAGCAGGAGAAGTTGGAATGTACAGAGAAGGTCTTAATTCCAAAGCTTGTTTTACCTTATAAGATAGAATATGAAGATAACAGTTAGTACTGTGTGTGTGGGTGTGTTCTAATCTCTCACAACGGTTTCGTTTTTTTGTTCTCGGAACCAAAATACTTTGTACTTCTCCTTTTTTTGTTTTTCATGTTTTCTCGTCTTTTAATGGGTTCCGATAACGCATATGTAGGGGTAATAAATGTTTTGGCGATTACTTCTCGTTGTCTTTCATAATTTCACTTGTGGATCGTAAATGTATAATTTGTTGATATTGTTTTTGCCTTGTTACAAAATACAAACTTTAGATCCATCTCAATAGCAAGAAGCAAGGTAAAAACTTATTCCCAAATATAAATCAGCAAACCATGGAACAGAGCTTCTCAAGTGCTTGTCTTAACGTTTGTTCAGTGGATTGCAAGTTATATTTCGATTTCTAAACACTTTTTCTGCTACATTTTTTTTGTTTTTAGAACCAAAGTTGAAAGAACAATTGTGTTGCGCTTGCTAACTCTTCCACACCACAGCAAGAGTTGGATTCGATTCTCTTGTCCATTCTTGAAACCATTCCCTTAGATTGAATCTGGTAAAGGAAGGGCATAAATCCAATGTAGTCCAAGATATTGTACTATCACTAACCAATTTGTCATCATAAAACACCTTCCAACGCCAAATCTGTCCTGTTCTTGCAAAACTTCTTATAACCATGGTGTTTGAAATTGTCCATTGTTTTGTAATATATAAAGAAGAGAATTCAAACAAGATAAAACAATATTATTAAACTAGGAGAAAAGGCTCATCATAATGTTGCAGTACAATGTCAGCCAAATCGTAAAGCCAGAAACTTTAAAGGAGGGTATCACCTAAAAGCAAAAGACTAATTTAAGCTTCAGTGAGATGGAAAAGCTTCCTACAAATCAGTAGATCATAAAGTCAAAGCTAATTCTAATTCATTGTCCAGAATGTTGATGGTTCCGGATCCTGCTTGAGCGCCTCACTGGTGTTACCATCTCTTCCTCTTTACGACCACCTTTCTTTTGTATCTTCTCGTATGTTGTGAAACTTCCATATGAAACAGAGCCTATGGAGTATTCTGATGCCGAGGATGCCATGGATTCACCGCTATCATTACTCTTCCTGCCTCCTCCTCCGCTTTGATATTCTTTAAGATCATCTCTGTTGTTGCAGCTATGCAATGATTTGTTCTTATGGAAACTGAAGCTCATCTCAGAAGGGAATGATGATACCTCTCTTTTTCTGTCATCACCAACTTCTTCGTCTTCCTGGAAATTCAGTGAAGAAAGCCTTTCTTTGATCAGATTCTCAACTGGGACTTGCTCAAATTTTACCTCTTTAGTGTCAGAGATTGCTGTTGGTTCACCATCTTCATGTAGCAGCATCACAGGTTTTGCTTTCTTCTTTGCTAAAAAGAAAGCAGCCGCTGCTGCAAGCAGAACCATCACAGTCGAAAACAAGACTATCACTTTCTTCTCGTTACTCAGCAAAATTTCCTCCCAACCTGCTGCATTAACAACTTCACCAATCCCACTCTCTTCTCCCAAATCGTTACCAGCTACATCAGTAGTTTCTGCTGAAACATCGAAGCTGTTTCCAGAAATTTCCCCAATACCATCTTCTTCTGAGCCAGTTTTAGGATTGGCTACTTCAGTGTCTGCTTGCTGGTGGTCACTGATTGCAGCAGACTCCACATCATCTAACTGGTATGCCTCCGATTCAGCTTCTTCCATGTTCTTCTCATCATTTTGGGCCGATCTAGTTTCAGATTCATGACCTTCCTCCAGGTTCTTCTGGTCATTTTCTTCATATTCTCTCTGCCCTTCAACACCATCACTTTCTTCTTCAGAAAGAGATTCTGAATATCCTTCACTTCCATTCATATCTGTATCTGTGGGCATCTTGATCTCAGTCTGCTTATCAAATTCATAAACCATTTCTGAGTTTACCTCTCCTCCTTCTTTCTCCTGCTCGAATTCATTACCATCTTGTTCGTATACAGCTTCAAGATCGATTTCACCACTGTTCTCTGGTTCTCCATGTTCCTGATGAACACCATTCTCTTCTTCTATATCCAATTCTAAGCTCCAGTCCTGGCTATCCACTAACAACCCAGCAACACTGATTTCACCATTAATTGGCTGGAAAACAGAATCAGACAATCTTGTATCTTCCAAAATATCTGTCAAATTATGAAATTGAAAAGGACCATATCCCTCTTCTTCTCGTAGACTTGAAATCAGCTTATCCATGTACACAAGTGATGATTCTGCCCACATCCTCAGCTTTACACTCAATTGCTCAAAGCTCTCTGTTGCAGACTTTGTGATTTCTGGTGGGATATGGAACTTGTAGAAATGTGAATCCTGAATGATGTTTGGCTGAGTAAATGTCACCGAAGAAACCAACAACAAATACGCCACACCAAGAGCTAAAATCCAACCAAGCAACTTGGATGTCTTGAAACGTGACTGTTTTGAAAACTGATGAGTTTCTTCTTCAGTGCTTTCATCAACCACTGCTTCTTCATCACTCTCCGCTGCTTCCAAATGCTCTTCATCTTGGATTACTTCTGCCTCTTCTTCTACTGCTACTACACCTTCCTGAGATGTAACTTCTTCCTCTTGTTGGCTTTCTTCTGCAGATAAATCAGTTTCAGAAGAAGAGCTTTCAGAGATGAAAAGCTCCTCGAGCTGCTTGCATTCATCAAACTGATGTTCGATTCTTGGATTTGGCCTATAATGGAGAAACTGAGGCCTTGGTGACAGGTAATTCTTCTTTGGATCATAAGGTGTTGCCGATGGATCCAATTCCTGAGACCCAAACACAGGGAACGTGTATGGAACAGAAGGAGGGAGAGGGCTAATCTTGAAGCTTGAATCATCGAAATCCCCATTGCTCTTGTTTCCATGATTCTCATCAAAATCAGTGACAGTAATGTCATGTAATTCCTCCTCACCAAGCTGCTTCTTTTCATCGATGCAAATCTGCTCTTGGTCTTTATCTTCCCCAATGATGCTAACTACATCAGAGAACGAGACAGATGACCGAACCTGATGATGATGGGTTTTGTCAAAGGAACGAGACACTTCGTTTTTATCAGACAAGATCTTCTTCCTTGGCGATGGATTGATCTTGGAAACGGCTGAAATCGTCGGTGACATGAAGTTCTTGGCACCCTTTGTTGGAGCTTTGACAACATTTGAGATTTGATCCTTGTCGTTCTGGTTCTCTTTATCTCCAAACTCAACATGATTGCTTTCTCTACCGATTGAGTTTCTCCGGGACAAATCTGCCGGAAATGGGCTGGCTCTAAAACTCCGCCGCATCAGATCTCCGGTCTCTGAGTTTCTGGGTTTAGGGTTTGGTCTGGAAGGGATTGAAGGAGAAGAGGAAGAAGCAGAAACCGAGGGCTTGTTCTTAGCAGGAGAAGAAGCCATGATTGATGGTGAAATCGCTCAAGGATCCTTCGAAAATGGGAATGAATGATTTAACGAATCTCAGTTCTTTTGCTCGTTAAAGGAAAGAAGATATCAAGAATCTGCAGGATTATGAATGCTTAAAGATCCAAAGTTTTGAATTTTAAAAAGAGAGGAAGGGGGAGAGAGATCGTAACGGCTAGTTGCTCGTTTGCTTATTTATTTATACACACCCCTAATAATCTTTAGTTACTGCAAAATAATTCTGATCTTCCTACGGATACTTTTGTCTTTACTTCTCCCGTCTTTATATTTGTCCATTGTGTCCCCTATTTATCCAAAGATTTCTATATCCTCCCATAAACTTAAAAATAAGATAAAGCCCCATGGTCCTTAACAATTCACTAATTTAGTGGGTTTTGGATTTATATAATATAAGGAAATTGACCATCCTATGTAGAACAAGGTTAAACGAGGGCATTTTTTTATCTTTCTCCTTAAAATTGTTTTTTTTTTCCCTTCAGTCTTTGTCTAAATTTTAAATAGTGTGTAGAAACTTTTGGAAGAAACGTATATTTCTCAAAACATTGGGGTCGAATAAAAAAAAAATCCAATTGGTGTTGACTGTTGATGAACGACCCTCGTGCCATTTTCGACGGCGATGATGATGACACATATGATCCTTAAGAAGTTACCTTTAAAGGTTTTCAGATAAACTAGCCGTTACGGCTTCACTTACGATATAAAAGGAAAGAGCCGTTAGCAACCCATTAAAAAAGTAGACAAAATCCGAAATGTAGCCGTTGGGCCTGTCCAACGATGGAAATAAGTAACGTACCCATTATGTTGAAGTCTTTGTACTTAATGGGCCATTGGTCATTGGTTAACTAAGTAGGCCCAATTCATATACCTCAAATCATCTCAAATCCCACATTTGTCAAGACTCAAAACACGGAACGCTAGTAAGAAAATTTGGCATACTAAATTAGTGGTTCTGACATTAAACTTCTTTCACCTTTAATTTTAACAAGAAGATTATCTCATAAAATGGAAGTTTAGAGATTGTTTTTGGCAACCAAATTTCGAGGGGAGGCAGGGATGCAACAAAATATTTATTTATACATCCACCTATAATTAGTTATTTCGAGGGATTTCTTGTGGAATAATTTGGGTGAATATACATGGATTTCTTCTTTTAAACACACATTCTTAATGTTATGTGTTGATTATCTTTTAGATTAAATTTGTTCTTGAGGTAAGTAATTATTTCCAGGAATTTCCATTTTTCGTACGAGTTTGCCGTCAAGGAAGATATCAAGTCACTAAACAAATAATTCTGCTACTGCAATCGATTATCTTGAAGCGCTGCATTATGGCTTATGATGAAAACGAGAGCATATGTTTTGTGCTTATTGGAGGAGAATTTGAATAGTTTTCAGCTATGGATGAAAACAAACATGCATCGTGAATTAGAGTCTATTGTTGATGATCTTTGCAAACTGAAAGAAAGACGGACTACATAATAAGAAAACAAAAATCAATTTTGCAAAAAACATAATCAGAAGCTTTGGTCTGCAATAATCAGCATATGTTTGTTTTCTTCCAACAGAACCAATGTATCTTTAACACTATATAAACAAATTGAAATTCGAATTCAACTCAGAAAAAAAAAAAAGAATAAAGGGAGAGCGAGATTCAGATGGTAGTGCATGATGTAAAGTTCATCAATAGATGTTCAGAGTTGGATTGTTCTATGGTAACATCATCATCATCATAATCATCGCTCTTTCCTCTAATAAATCCCTTCGATCTTATATAAAAAAATATCAGAGAAAACAAAAAACCAATTGGATCCTTAAAAAAGAGAGATCTTGAATCTAACGAAAACAAAGATAACCGAACAGGTAAACCAAGAACACTAGTCTAAAGTTTTCGCAAGAAAAAAAAACTGGAGCTTATTAAACACTTTACATTGGAAATTATAGAGCGGATTGTGCAGCTTCGGAATAATCTGCGTCGGCTGGCAGAGGAGTGAGATTTAAATAGTGAAGGACTTTAGGGTTTTGAGTTCTTAACTTTGGAGATAAAAAAACGATGTCGTTTTTTAATTTGTTTGAGCTTGGAATTAGGGTACTGGGCTAATATCAGTAGCCCCAATAGTATTAAGAGTTCATTATGGGCTCGTTTTAGGAAGAAGTGAAAAATAGAAAAGCTGTGACAAGTAGAAATCTGGCAGGTTGTTCGAATATGACATCATTTCCTTGTCTCAGAAAAACCACAAAACAAAATTTCCATCTTTTCATTTACAGAGAAAATTGAAAAGTCACCATTAAAGCTCTCTTTGTTTCTGGTGAAGGGTTATTTAAAGTGTTTCTCTTTACTCTTCTATTTGTTCCTTTTCTCTTCATTCTCTGGATTTTTGATCTTAGCTACATTTAGTCTCACTCTGTTCCATGGCTTACATCAATGAGGATCGACGTTTTATGAAGCCTTTCATCTCACAGAATTCATCTGAATCTTTGGTGAGAATGGCTCTCTCTTTTTTCTTTTGATTTTCTTCCTTAAGAAGTAAAAAACATGTGTGTAGCTGCTTTAGTTAATCTCTATGGAGCTAAGAACTTAGGTCCTTTAATATCGTTCTTTAGCTTCAAACTGGCGAAATGCAGTAAGCTTTCATTTGCTTTTTCTGTATCAGATCCATTTTTCCTTTCGTTATTTGGGGGTTTTCTGTAAAAGATGTTCACTTTCATAATTTATTTACTCTGGTGGATTTTATCAAAGTATTGTATTGTATACAGCTTATAAAGCCCTTATATTCCAGACGTTATATAGACTTTACTGAATCTTGCAAGCTTTGGAATGAAATTGATGTGTTTGTTAAGCTGCTGAAACCAAACATTTCTTGTGACAGAAAACAAAAAAAATCAAGACTCGGATTTTAAGCAAGCTAGAATCTCTTGTTTGTGTGTATATTTTTAGGCGATTCCGTTGGGCTTCAACGAATACTTAGCAGATCCATTGCCAAATACGGTGGAACTCCTAGACTATAGTGGGAGATCTTGGACAATTAGGACGAAGAAAAGAGGAGAGAAAGTGTTTCTAACAATTGGTTGGGAAAATTTTGTAAAAGAAAACAATCTCGAGGACGGGAAGATGATGAACTTCATCTATGACTGCAATAGGACCTTTTATGTTATCATATTTGGTCATGGCGGTTGTAGTGAATTTAGAGACTTCCCTCAAGTCGTCATGGATGTTGATGACTATGGAACCGGTGAAGAAGAAGAAGAAGAAGAGAACAACACTAACTGAAATTTGGGTCTATATCATCCATGTAGGGGAAGCAAAGCCTGCTTTAAGTTAAATTCTCAGTTTTTAGTTTGGATCTATGTAGCATGATGTTTAGGTTTAAATCTTATGAATACTCCTTTTTATTTATTTCTGCTATATTTTGTGTTTAGAACATCGTCTTAAAAATTGTTGTGAAGAATGTTATCAAGAGAATGAGAGAAGTGTTTGTTTGGTAGTCTAGTCATGAAGAATACTGGATATGGTTTTGATGAATCTAAGCTTCTAGCCGAACTAGAGTCTCTTGAAGAGCTAGTTCTGGTCGAGTGACGTGAGTAAATAAAGTAAGTCACGTGACAGGATGGGTGTATTTGGTGCAGGATATTGAATAAAATTAAAAGATACGAGGGCTTTCTTAGAAAACCTTTTTTGACGGCTAAAAACTTTTTATTTGGTCGGAGTTTAGCGGCGGTAACTACAATCGTCCCTACTCAGGTCGTCGGGAAAAATGAAGAACGGCAAGTATTCTTGCAACACGAGATCCGAAACCCTGCAATGGATCACCGCCATTATTGATTTTCTAAAACCTTTTTCTTTCCTAATCAATGCTCACGTTGTCAATTTCTTCAAGGTATATGCAAACTTCTTTTTCTGGTCGTTTATCGGAAACAAAATGAAACTCGACTTTTTGATGGGTTCTGCTTATTTTTCTGAGTTGATTGATGTGTTTGTCTTTCAGGATAAGCAATGGGAAGCTATTGATCAGGAATGGATGAGCTGCTTAAGGGATGAGAAGCCAGAGAATATTCTTCTTATTCCGTCCGGTAGTGTCCAGGTAAAGTTCTAGTCTTGTCTTCATGATTGAAAGATATAATTGTTTTTTACCAGAGAAAATAGACAAACAGGTGTTTACTTTTCTGGGCTATGGTTACTTCACTCATTTAGCTTTATCGTGAGGATCCTATTTGTTGGTCAGAGTTTTTAGTTTGTGTTATTGGATTGATTGTTAGGATCACTGGCCTGCTTCTCTCAAGGACTTTGTTCAGACGTTGAGGTCTCTATCGTTTCCTAGACAGCAAGCGGATTTACAGGCGGTATTGTATTCTCTGCATTAGATTTTACATTCTTTTAATTATAAATGCGGTTGATTTTTTTCTCCATGTTTACTTCCTCTGGGAGTCTATGAATACTGACTGGTGGATTGTGTCTTTCTACCTGTTTTCCTGTACAGGATGGTATTCGAGATTCTAGACTAAATAAAGCTTAATCATTTTCTACTGTTGGTAGATACTCGCAGATGTGGATATGGCACCGCTTAGCACCGTTCTTTCACAGGGCATGAATCTAAAGAAAAAACATGAGGTACGGTGTCTTTCAATGATTGCTACTTTTGGTAGGACCTTCAGTAGTATGCAGCTGTTTCTGCATTTCATGACTAACCCAATCTAAGAAATTTAAATTTAAAAGAGAATATCTATGGTGTTTGTAGCTGTTCAAGTCAAACCCTTTACTACTCCGCATGTAAAATAGAAAATTAAAGTTGTGGTGAGCACCAAACGCTCGTACCATTTATATAAAATTTTCTTTGTTTAATCGTAAGTGAATCTTTCAAATGTATTTTCATGTACCTTCTACTCGCCACTACATTGAATGGATCTGTAAGTCACTTATTGGGGGTATCATGCAGGTTGAAGTTCTTTCCTCTGTTGTTAGCTCAGTTGTTAACAGTGTTGGAGCTCCTACTGTTGTTGATGTCGGTGCTGGCCAGGTATCATCAACCCCTTTCTCATCTTTGCCTATCAATCTGGACTGCATGGTTAATATCGTGTTGGTTATTCCGAGCACCTTCTTTTGTTGCTTTTCTCTTCTGTATGCTATCTTCTCTTTCTGGTTGTTTATGGAACTTTTTCGACTGATGATTTTTTCTTTTATATCTGAGTTTTAGTAACTTTGTATGTATGTAGTTTTCCTTAATTGTGTTGTTAAACTTCTTCATTAAGAAATGTTTTCCTCACTTGTGTCACTTGTCCAAATTATTTCAGGGTTATCTAGCACAAGTTCTTTCTTTCCAATATAAGCATTCAGTGGTTGCAATTGATTCTTCCTCTCATCATGGGAAGATAACAGATGCACGTGCAGCACGTATCAGAAAGCATTTTGCAGCACAGATGCGAAAATCTGGGTAAGGGTTTAGCACATTATAAGTTTAGTTAAAACTTTTACGAAGTAGCAGATGCCTATTTTCATTTTTAGCTTGAAGAGTCGCTCATTGTTTTCCTTATTCTTGGTGCACATTTCTGGTCTTTTAGACTTGTTGATGCTACTTAACCTCTTGTCTGTTAGTTCAGGAAACAAGTGCCCAGATGTTCCAATGACGATTACATGCCGTGTATTATCCACAGAGATGTTGAAAGCCTTGACCGATGTTCCTCTGGAGAAAAATGACTTGGATTTAACTGCAAGTGCATTGAATGAAGGTCCAAGGAGATCACAATCATCAAGTGATTCAAACAGATCGTGTTCACTTGTTCTTGCTGGCCTTCATGCATGTGGGGATCTATCTGTTACAATGCTAAGGTTAGTTTGAATGCTAACGGCAATAATTTCATCCGGATTTCTATTATCTTCTGAACAAATTATTTGTTTGGTCCTGATTGCTGTGTTAGACCCTAAAAGCTAAAACAATATGCGACTTGATTTCGTCAGGACTTTTATGGAGTGCGAAGAAGTTAAAGCAGTAGTGAGCATTGGCTGCTGTTACAACTTGTTATCTGAAATAAGTAGTGAGAATTCTTGTTCCAAATGTGGTTTCCCGATGAGTGCTGGTCTCAAATCCTTGGGCTTTTCGCTTGGCAAAAATGCTCGTGATCTAGCTTGTCAGGTGTAGTCCATTATTGTATCTGTTATGGACGTTGCAGCGTCGTTGTTTTGTTTATGTTCTTCTCTGTAATCTCTTTGTGTAAAGAAATTTCATTTGTTTTCTCAGAGTGCTGAGAGATGGAGCAGCTTAGGAGAAGATGCTGGTCTTCAGAATTTTGAGTTGCATTCTTTTCGTGCTGCTTTCCAAATGGTAATAACTTTTTCGTTCTCTCTCCCAAGACCTGTGACTTTTTGTTTATCGAAGTCTGGATTTATAGCGATTGTCTCTAACAAGTAACAACCTATTCACACTTTGAAGGTTCTGTCGAAACATTATCCAGAGGTTTTGGCGACAAGTCCCTCCATTGGGCGCCAAGGGAAGGCGTTCCGTCGTCAACAGCAAAGAAAAGCCCTCAAAACTCCAGCAGCAATAGATACAAGTAAGATTTTGATGGATTAGATTCTATGATTAGTTGAGACCAAGATTGGTTTGCTTATGTATATAATTCACTGCAGATACCAATGACAAGAAATCCATGAGGCACACAAGTTTGAATTCAGACACTTGTTCTTCTTTCGAGAAGTTTTGCCTGTCAGCATTTTCCCGCCTGAATCTAGAACACCCTCAAGATCTAGACCTGAGAGCCACATGGAATGAAGCTGATTCATTCACTGTAAGCTATTCCTCAACTCTCTCGCTCTCTCTCTTTTGTCTCGGATTCTCAGAAAATGATGGATGCTTGTCATTGGTGTTGTCAAACTAAAAAATCTGCAGGAACTGATAGGGCCTTATTGGTCTATCCGAGCTGCATTAGGACCAGTGCTTGAGACATTGATCTTACTTGATAGACTTATGTTTCTCCAAGAAGAAGGTGACTCCATTAAAGTTGTAATGCTTCCCATCTTTGATCCCACCATCTCACCTAGGAATGTCGTCATTATTGCTAAAAGACTTTGACCCTAGAGCCTAAAAAGGTGACTCCATTAAAGTTGTAATGCTTCCCATCTTTGATCCCACCATCTCACCTAGGAATGTCGCCATTATTGCTAAAAGACTTTGACCCTAGAGCCTAAAACTCTCTTCTTCTTTTTTTTTTTCCAACAAAACAAAAACTTTCTTTTAATCCTTTTTAAAATTCTGTGTAATGTATGAAATGTGTTTCTGTTGGAATTGTGGTTGAAGTTTTATGCATATCGGTTTCATTTATAGATCTTCATTGGGCAGTGAAGAGAAGAACTCTGCTTTTAGCGGTCCCTATTTTTCGTCGTGTGAACACAGTCCCATTTTTTCCATCCCGTTTGTGATGCACAAGGAAATCAGGAAAATGTGATAAGGTTTCCTTTGACTTTTTGACCAAAAATGCTTAAAAAACCTTTCTTTTTTTATATCATTGTTTATGCATTTCATCACCCAACCTTATAGTTTTATTTATTATTTAAAACATTCATTCAAAATTTTCATTTTTATAAGCAATTCCGTTTTTTATTTGTCATACACGAATTCACATTATAACTACTTAAAATAAAACTTAACTCATTAATTAAAAAAATAAGTAGATTTTCGATGTGCTGGATGGTGACACATCAATACTAATACAAATCAATAGGCTATAAGCTCTAGGTAATAGATTTTCGTGGTTATCTTTATAATAACTTATGAAGCTATAAGTGTTTGCAGTTCTATTTCACTATTAGTAATTATATTATTTATTTTAAAAAGATATATAATTATGGCAATATACTATACTTTTTGTGTTGAATCGGTGTGAGGAATCTATATTCAAATATGTGAATAAAAAAAAAGAAACAGTAAAAAAGAAAACCACGGTGGATTCTTTTAACAAAACATGTTGGATTTCTTTTCTTCTTTTGACGATACATGATGAAAAGCATCATTGATTTAAATATCAAAGAAGACAAATAATTGGTTCATCTTTAATGAACTAGACATTGGTCTATACTAAAGAAAACAATATTTATTCCAAGTAAGAGGAAGAATTATGCCCACGAATGAAGCAGAAAGTTTTTTTTTTTTTTTTGTCGGCGAAGCAGAAAGTTAAGAATACGAATGAAGCATAAAGCCAGTATTATACGAAATAGTCAATATTTGAAACGATGATTAAAAGTCGTTTCATTATTCGTAGTCAATATTTGAAACGATGATTAAAAGTCGTTTCATTATTCACAAGAGGAATTGGAGAGACATTTTAAACATGAGAAAAAAGAAAAAGTAAAAAAAAAAAGATGGTTAGCGTTGGTGGGGGGCGTATAAGGTGCTGACGTGTGCTTACGATTGACTCATTGACTTTTACCCGCCACCATACCAAGACGGCAAGACCGTCTTCCTTCTTCATTCGTCTCTCTATTCTCCCATTTCAACAAATCCGTAATCTGATATCACACACGCGGCGAGACACACAGAGAGAGAAAGCGACCCTGATCGCGTAAAGACTGAGGCTTTTTATATGAGCTTTAGCCAAGTAGTAAGTTTTCAACCTGCGATTTCTGAATCACTATCTCTCTCTCTCTCTTTCTGAGGTGGGTTTCTCTTTTTGTCTTTTTGGTTTTCGGTGAATTTCGTTTTGTCTGCGTCTGTTTCTGGGTTTTATTCTGAATCTTGAGAAAACCCAAATTCCAAGTTGACAGCTTTTTTAGTTGCTTTAGTTTTTGAGGTTTTTGGTCCCCACTAGATTTTTTTTATTGGGGGTTTCTGATTTGGACATAGATTCTACTGAGAAATCGAGTAGTACTTGAAACCGAATCAATGGCTGTTTTTATTAGTTATGTTGTCAAATCTCTGAATTGCGTCTCGTTTTCGTGGGTAAACATTCTAATTAATGGCAGAAACAGGTCACACAGGCCTGCCTTACATTGATGGGTTGCTCCTGGTTCTCATGCTACAAGAGTGGAGGAGAACCTTCAGAAGTTGATGGAGGTACAGATACCCGATCTAGGGTTCTTAAAACAGAAAGATTACTCATTTCTGCATTTTTTTGAGTCTGGAATGTTAATTCTGCATAGTCATGTGGCTGGTTTCATCTAATTTAGTGTATGTATGTGCAAACAGAAATCGCAGCGATAGACAACGTGAAGATTTATAAATATAGAGAGATACGTCAGGCTACCGATGATTTCAATGCCCTGAATAAAATTGGAGAAGGGGGGTTCGGTTCTGTGTACAAGGTAAATGAGAAAACTCAGTTGCTTAATCTTCTTTTTCAAATTCTCTCTTCATCTTTTTAACTCTTTGGGGGAAAAATGTCGATGACTAGGGCCGTCTTAAAGATGGAAAGATCGCAGCTATCAAAGTCCTGTCAGCTGAGTCAAGGCAAGGTGTAAGAGAATTCTTGACTGAGATCAATGTGATATCAGAAGTACAGCATGATAATTTGGTTAAGTTATATGGATGCTGCGTGGAGGGGAATCACAGGATTCTTGTTTACAATTATCTCGAGAACAATAGCCTCGATAAGACTCTTCTAGGTGATTCTCGTAGTTTTTTACTCTCTAAGTGTCAGCTTCTCTGGGTTTGTAATGTCATTTCTAACCGAATGAAGTTTTCAGCTGGGGGCTACACTCGGAGTGGGATACAGTTTGATTGGAGTACCCGGGCCAATATATGCGTTGGGGTTGCTAAGGGTCTTGCCTTTCTTCACGAAGAAGTACGGCCACACATAATTCATAGAGATATCAAGGCAAGCAACATTCTACTTGACAGAGATTTATCTCCCAAGATCTCTGATTTTGGACTCGCGAGGCTTATGCCACCTAACATGACTCATGTCAGCACTCGTGTCGCGGGGACAATGTGAGTTCCAAATGTTTATTTTCCCTTTTTTTCTTTTTCTCGCTGAAAATTGCAGGTCTTAACATGTGTTGACATCTGCTTTGGGCAGTGGTTATTTAGCGCCAGAGTATGCGGTTAGGGGACAATTGACGCGTAAAGCCGATATATACAGCTTTGGAGTCCTTCTGATGGAAATAGTCAGTGGAAGAAGTAACAAAAACACCCGGTTACCCACGGAATATCAATATCTTCTAGAAAGAGTAAGTATAGTCTTTTTTCCTTTTTAAAGTTCTCCTGCTCAGTTGTTTTCTAACAACTCACCAGAATCGGTCATTCTCGCATTCGCTGTGTGTTTATCTGGTCTAGTTCGCATGATCAATCGTCCCCGTCTTTGAAATGTTTAAGCTCTTGTCTTGAAAGATAACCTTTTTTTTACATTCCACAGGCTTGGGAACTTTATGAGCGGAATGAGCTCGTGGATCTTGTTGACTCAGGTTTAAATGGAGTCTTTGACGCAGAGGAAGCTTGTCGGTACCTAAAAATCGGTCTATTGTGCACACAAGACAGTCCAAAGCTAAGGCCAACTATGTCCACAGTGGTGAGGTTGTTAACAGGGGAGAAGGATATAGACTACAGGAAAATAAGCAGACCGGGGTTGATTTCTGATTTCATGGACTTGAAAGTGAGAGGACCCGTTGAAACAAAGCCAGAGGAAGTGAACAGACACAACTACACAAACCCTTCTTCTTCTTCTAATACCTCGTCTAGCCCCGGGACTAGAGATAACTCAAATGCTTATTCATCAGGGGCTTCATCAGCTTATGCTGGTAATACATTCAGCAGTACCACTTAGAAAAAGTTCTTTTTAAAAACTGTTTTTGTTTTTGAGATGTAAATGGGGGAAACGGGGGAAAACAGTGTTTGATGTTTTTGTGTCTCTTCTTCTTCCTTGGATTCAAACAGAGGCTTTCTGTTAGATTTTGAAACTATAGCAACTGCATACAGTTTCTGCCTCGCTGTTGTTTAATTCGTCTTCAGTTGCAAACAAAGATTTCAGTGTATGTATGTGTATATAATATATATGTATGAGGTTGAAGTTGATTCTGAATGATCCCATCAATCAAATTGATGTAACAGGTTTCTCTATGGATAGCTTCAATTGTCTTGAATGAGTCTAAACCAATTCATGTCCGATTGAGTCCCAACAGCTAGGTCTGGTCTAAAGGTTCAAGAAACTCGGGAGTATTAAACAGTCCAGTCTGAGCGACCGCAGGAGATCTTTGGTTTGTAGGGTGGTGGGACCCACGAATTTAATGTTCACTTAATCCAATTAAACGATAATTCGCTAAGAACTAAAAAGTTAAAAATATTTTGATGTTTGCCTTCGTCTCTAATTTCTGTCACTGTACGTCACTGTGTTTCTCTTCTCTCTGTCTCTCTCTTCGAAGAACTTTTTTGAATCTTTTAAAAGATTTTTGTTTTTCTGCTTTTTCTCATGAGTTCTTTTTCGGGTTTCCTATTTCCGGAGCTTATCTTTACAGTAACCCATTAACTTTAACTAAAGCTCGTTTCTTCTTCCTTTATCTTCACTCTCTCTCTACTCTTCATACCGAACCAGTGAAATGCTTGTCGGTGCGCGGTGATGCTCTAACGAAGCTATTTTGTTTGCTGGGTCTGCTTTCTTCCGCCGGAAAATACTGCAATTTATATAGGTTTTCGGATCCGATTTGAGGATATGTACTAGACTAATGGTTGTTGGGTAATTTAGGGTTTTGTATTATGTGAAGCAGCAATTGATTGCTGAAAAGAGGGGAAGGAAGATTCTGTTTGTTTTGGATATTCCGAAGATAGCTTTTCTTTTCCTATGTTTCTTCTTTGCGGTGGAAACTTGTAAGTGAAAGCATTTGCGTTGAACGAATAAGCGTTAAACTGGATTTTGCAGTCTTTTATCTGCTTGCTTCTGCTAATGACTTGTTGTATCTTCTATAAGCTACCCAACCTTTTGTAAATTCTAGTGATTTAGCAATGGCTGAGAAGTTAGCTCTTTCGAGATTCCAGGCTCTCCAGTACCGTTCTTCTTACGGCTATCAATATATCTGAGCTTTGGAGTAAGAGTTTAGTAGGGTTTGACTATTTTATCTAGTTATGGAGGATATAGGTTTGGTTAAGCAAGGTTGGAAATGGTTGCAGTCTCAAAAACATTTGTGCTCATGGGTTTGCCCCGCAGTGCGGTGTTTTGAGGGAAAGACAGAAGCTCTCGTAGAGCGTCACTGGCCTCTAGTGTGCAGTGGATGTGGGAAGCTATTAGGGTTGCTTGGTTTATCGTTTGTTTACTGGAAAGACTGCATTTTGAGGGGTTTCCAGTCCAGTGCCAAATTTGGTTCAGCTGCTTTGCTCCTGATAATGTGGAGTTGCTTCCTTAGCCTGACTTCAATATCTTGCTTAGTTTATGTTGTCCTCGGTATGGTAAGCCTCCCCCCACTTTGAATTCTTGATTCTGGGTTGTAGATCTTTAAATAGCGTTGATTTCTGTGTCTGTGATCCTAAGCGTTTGAGAAGATCTAATGTATGGCCTTGGTTGTATGAGAAAACACTAGTATAGAAACTATCTTGGAGGCAAAACCAGAGTAATCAAACAGTGTTGAGATTTTCGTTAAAGTGTGGTAGTGTACGTTTAACTATGGAGTTTTGGTTGCGGTGTTTCACTTATTGAATGGTGTTGAGTTATATATAATTGAATTGAGTCTCACCTATTCTTGATTCACCATCGCAGGCAGCTGCTGGTGCTGTTGTCTTGTACTTAGGTTGCACTCCTGGGATCTTCATTGTAGGACTATTTGGAATTCTAATTTTGTGGATGTACGCTAACTTTTGGGTCACCGGAACATTATTTATAGTTGGAGGCAAGTGTCAATATTTCTTTTCGAAAAATCTATGATGATGTCATAGTTATCTTGTTGCTCTTTATATAGTGCTAATTTCTCAACTTCTTTGAATCAGGTTATTTGTTCTCCTTGAATCACGCGCGGGTGGTGGTTCTTATGGCGACGGTGTACGCAATTTACTGTGTCAAAGTCAGACTTGGATGGCCTGGAGTTATTCTCTCGATGAATCTTGCATTCTTGTCCAACGATATATTTATTTGTCTTTTTCAATGGTGTGATAGTGTAAGCGAAAAAACACAATCGGAGGAGCCAAAGAAACCTGAAACTGTAATAGAAGAAAATTTTTCAGGAGAGTTTGAGTATGCTTCTGTTCCTGTTGAAGAACCAGAGAAAAAGGTTCATGAGAATAAGTCGGCCAATAAGCCAGCATCTACGTCAACTGTTGTTAGTAACTTGAAGGAGGTTTCTAATGTAAAGGTAGTTAATATAGAAACAGATTCAGCTGATGAGATGAAAAGAATACTGCATAGTTTGAATCACTATGAAGCATTGGGGTTCCCTCGGCATAAAAAGATTGATGCCGCACTGCTTAAGAAAGAGTATAGAAAGAAGGTGTGTTTTTTGAAACTGACTTTGTATGTCCTCTTGGCTCCGAGTTTTCTCTGCTGGTTAATTAAGTGGTTCTATCTCTGTTCTTAGGCAATGCTGGTTCATCCGGATAAGAATAGGGGAAGTCCTTTGGCAAGTGAATCATTCAAGAAACTCCAGTGTGCTTATGAGGTAATTGTTGAAGGATGGATCCATTCATTATAGTCCATATAGGCCAATGCTCTATTTTCTTTCTATTTTGAATATATGAAAGTTGAATTTGCAGGTTCTCTCTGATTCTGTTAAGAGGAGAGATTACGATGAGCAGTTAAAGAAGGAAGAATCTAGGACCAGGAGTGTCTGTCAGACATCACATGCTTCTTCGCATCAGGTTTGTTGATATAATCTGTTGTGAGATTTCTGATGCCTCATTTTCTTGTTCTATTGTTTTCCTATAAAAAAAATTGATGAACGGATTTTCTGATTTTTTTTTTTTCAGAATGGTCCCGATTATCGATCAGAAGAGTCAAGGCGCATACACTGTACGAAGTGCGGTAATTCACACATTTGGGTATGTACCAACAGGAGTAAGGCAAGCGCCAGATGGTGTCAGGTTAGCCAACTCACTCACTGACTCACACTTCTCCATACCGAGCATTTTGATTTCAAATTCTGTCGCAGAATACCTTTTTTGTTAAATGGTTATTGCTTCCATTAAAATTATAGGATTGTGGTCAATATCATCAAGCCAAAGATGGTGACGGATGGGTCGAACACAAAGGGACTCTGGTATTCGAGAAAGCACATAAGGTTAGGCTTTCAGTTCTTTCTTCCTACTCTGTTTACTGGTAATGATGAATTAATCATTTTATATCGTGTCTTGTAGATTGAAATACCACGAGCTTTTGTTTGTGCGGAGAGCAAGGTCTTTGATGTCTCAGAATGGGCTATTTGTCAGGTTGGTGTTTTAATTCTCTAACTATCTGTTCAGAATTGGCTACACTAAGGCATCTCAAGAATCCAAAAGGGTTTCACTCAAGTGACTTGGATTAGCTTTAAGAGTTTAACGGCATGTAAAAATGATGATATGTATACTTCTTTTTCATTGAAGGGAATGGCGTGTAGACCAAACACACATAGACCAAGTTTCCATGTGAACATGGTTGGTTTGGAAAAGACAACGCAAAGATCAAACTCGAGCAGGTTCCCGTGGGATCTTGATGTGGAGATGATGGACGAGGATGAGGAAGAGTTTGAGTTATGGCTTCAACAAGCTATGGCTTCTGGCCTCTTCTGTGAGACATCAAAACGCAGGAAAAGCTGGAGCCCTTTCAAGTTGAGCAAGAAACAATCGCGAAGAACATCGACTTGACCGAAGGACACATCAACTACAATGGCAAGATCAACAACAATGGTCTATGGCTCTATGGCTCTATGGCTTGTTCTGTTCTTTCCGACAATGGGAAATGAGGGAAGATGAACAAAAAGCCTAAAAGGAAACAACATTTAAAGGTGCTAATGAAGAAGAAAGGGACATGGAGCTTGAAACGTACGATGACTGATCATTTTTGGATCCCTTCTCTGTAAATAGAAACCGTGGATTTGTGTACTGTGAAGTGATGGTTTAAACTACAGTATTTAACGAGAAAGCTACAAGGAAGACCGGTTAACGAGAAAAACCTAAAGTTTATAATTGTTTTTCTGATATTTTAGTTTATTACAATTAAAAATTCTGGAGAAACATTTTAGATTAGATCCATGATCCAGTCTTGTGGTAATGCTTATTTTTGTTGGTTCTCTTTGGTAAAATAGTTCGATTCTTTTTTGGTTGTTGAAAATTTTCTCATATTTAACCGAAGCTGAAATTACCAAATTTTCCCTCCTCGGTTCAACTGTTTGTGTTGTCTGTTAATCGAGATTCACTAATTTCGCCCTCCATTACTTGAAATGTCGAAACTCGAGTGAGATTTGCAAGCTCGCTCTCAGACATTTATAAAGCATCTCTCTTCCTCGGATTTCACCTTTTGTCGGATTCTGGATTAGCTCGGAAAAGACAACTAAACCCCATTTTTGATTAGCCGGTCCGGAAGAGAAAAACCCTAGAAACTCACCTTGTAAGTATCAGCTCTCATTCGGTTTCTTTTTTTTTTTCCCGATGTTATGCTGAAATTGTTTACATTTACGAGTTTAGGGTTCTGGGATTTTTGAAATTCGAATGGATTTCGGTCGAAAATCTCTGCGCTCATATAGCTATATAATTTGTTGTATAGAAGTGAAGGGGAGGATAGTGAAATGAGTAGGCTATCTTTTCGACCCCGTCCATTGGACATACACAAGAAGCTTCCAATTTTAAAGTCCTTTAAAGACTTTGAAGATGAAGAGAATCCTTCTTCCCTTACTAGAAATTCTCAGTTGCTGCGAATAGCGGCTGTAGAGGTTGACAATGAGGTGAGATTCCCATTCTCTTGAAATTTCAAGTGTTCTCATTTTGGATGTGAAGTTATAGAGTGATGATTGAAAGTTTCTCGTTTTCCGCATTATCAGGTGCATCATCCTCAAGTGCCTAGCAAGAAACTGGCTTCAGAAATACCAACACCTCAGTTTCTTGTTGTGGATACATATGAAAGAGACTACTCCCGCACTTTTAATCAGCCTGCTTCTTATTTACGTGCAAGAGGAGGTAATTTCTATCTCTCTAAATTTCTTTTCGAGATTGATATCTTTTACATGGAGATTGAAAATCTGTTGTGCAGCTCGGGCTGAGCTTGGAGAATTTGTGGAGTATGATCTTGACAATGAAGATGATGACTGGCTTTACGAGTTTGATAAGGAGAAAATGATTCTCTCACCTGAAAAGTAAAGTATCCAACCACTTATTTAGATTTTGTTTGTTGTTTGTTTTTAGATTACAAAACCCCTTCTATCTTTTATTTTCTGTCGCCTTGTACCATATATAACATGCTTTCCATATATACCCATTGAGATAGATCGGATTATCCGCTCTTCCATGTGTCTTGTTGTGTGGTAGATGGATCTATTGGCTTCTAGATTCTAAATTATTCATCTCTCTTTTTTGGGGCATAAAATTTGTTTAGATCCATAAAATGATTGGATTTTGCTAATAGTGCGTAAACCATGTGGTCGAGTGGAAACTGAAAGAAGTGAAATAGTTATATCTGATATGGCCCTTATTTTGAATTGAGATAGTGCTCAACTTTTCTCTTAAAACAAAACCTTCTGCCCGTAATCTTTCTAAATTACTTGATACAGGCTTGAGAGCATTATTTTTAAGCTAGAAGTATTGGATCATAAGGCGCGGGAAAGAGCTGGAGTTATTACTCCTACCCTTGGTTCACCAGTTCCAGTGCTTTTGCAGCTTGATGCTGCTATCGAGGTATACGCTTATTTTATCTTGTTCTCTAGTTTTGATTTTATATTCGGTTCTGGAAGTCAAAAAGAGAAAAATTGATGATGGTTGATTGGGTAGTTCTCATCGTAGTGAGGCTTGTTTTCTGAAGGATGGCATTTTACTTTTCCTCACTGCCTGAAACTGTAGCAGGAGCATATATCTAGTATTAATGTTTATATTGCCGCATCTAGAGGATAGTGTTCTTCGAAATCTATATTTCTTTTGGAGCCTGTGCCGTCTCTTGTATACTTCTCGTGCGTATTTACTCAGTGGAAGTGCATTACATTTAAATTGTTCTTATTGAGCTATTTCCATTTTGTTACAGGCGCTGCAATCTTTGCCCATCAAATATGGAGTTTTCCAGGCTATCTACAGTTATTGGAAAAATAAGGTTGGAGATAGACCTTTATGTGGCATAGTTTGATCATTGAGAGTTGTTGTTATGTTATGTCACATAGTTGGGTGATAGTTGAATTTTTATAAGACATTTTGTTTGCTCTTTGAGCATAGGCTTATCACACGGACTAACTTAGTTTTGTTTTGCATTCTCTTAGCGTGAAAGATGGCAAAAGCCTATTTTGCGGCGTTTACAGGTATACCATCATTTTGACTGGTCTCAATTGCGCATGCTGAAGAAATGGATTTATTCGGAAATTTACCTAAAACAATAATTACTTAATGTTGTCGTTTTTTGTTTGGAACAGCCTCCACCACCGGTCAATGATACCAATCCGTACAATGTGTTTAGGCCACGGGAGAAAGCTCATAGACTACACACAAGAAGGGTAGGCTATTTGGTTGTCTGCAGTTCATCAATTTCCTTATCTTGTATGCGTGAGTATGGAAAATGCACCACCAACTTACTGATAAGAGTTGACCTCCCTTTAGATGCAAAGGAGAGAAAACAATGCGCAGTCATTTGAAAAGCTTCGACAGGTAAGGAAAGACCTGAATCTGTGGGAAACTTCTTATAATCCTTGTTGGATTTTCAAACTTGTTCTTTTGTTCTGTTCTGGGATATGCTATTATCAGGTCAGGCGCAATCTTGACCAAGCAAAGACCATTCTAGAATCTCTAATTAAGGTATTCGTTATGGTGTTTATATCTGTGACTTGAATGTAATTTTATCTAATATCTTAAGAACTTGATTAGAAACCTGTTACCTTTATAGAGAGAAGAAAAAAAGAGGGATTTCATGGCGAGTGAGGTTAGCCTTCAGAGAATCCAACTCAAATATAAGGTACTCCTCTAATCCTTGCATTGAGTGTCCTTCTGTAACCGGAAAGAATTGTGCATTTCAATCTCCTCCCTAAACATTTACTGGGTTTTGATCTGCTTTGCAGCACGAAACTGAAATCTTGGAAGATAGTTTGGCTCTGTCTGGGTTTCCACTCTCTACATCTTACAGATTTGGCTCAAGTGAAGATGAATTCATGGACTCTGATGACCCAACCACCACCCAAATACGCACAAGGCCTTCCTTTACTCCTCATCCTCGTTTCTCTGACTCAAATCTCGCTCTAGCTCAAGCCCGGAGCATTAAACAAGAGGCGAGAAGACAGGGATGGCTCCACAAACTGGTAATTCTTGACATCCTCTTTGTTGTTAGTTGTAATTGGAATACTTGAGATTATTAGATAAGAACAATCAGTAATTTTGTTTCGCTGTAGAATCCTAATGAGCCAGTTATGCTGTTCACAAAACCGCTTGTCCCCGATAAACTGGCTGCTGCGGGAATCATCCCTCCAGTGGATTCAAGGAGTGGAAGAGCTCGGTTTCAAGGAAGACTTGGCCGAGGCGGTCGGATTGTATTTGATAGATGGAATCCTCTAAAGCAAACCCACATTAACTGTGGCAACACTTTCTACATAGCACCATGACATCTATCTTTACAACCTTCAACTAATTTTCCTCTCTTTTTTTTGTAAAGAATTTTCCCCATTAGTTCCTTACCAATGGTGAAGGACTCACTCATCAAAATCTGTTTGTCTCTAAATTTTGTGTATTATATTTTGTTTTCCCGGTTAACTGACACTTTGGGTTACCAGTAATCGATTATTAGCTGAAAGTTAGTGACCATTGGTCAATGGTCCGCGTTTTGGTCCACACCTTGGGAACTTGGAAAGTGTGAAAGTGAAACTTCATAATTGCTGTCATACCGGACAAATAAATTCCGGTTATGCGCTGAATAAACAGTTAACAACAAGGGTAAATTTGTAAATTAAGAGGCATCTGATCGAATTTGTTGCCCCTCCTTCTTATTTGTTTCGGTTTCGCTTAATCGATGATTGTGAATCACTAGCAAGTATTCGTGTCCATGTCCTTGTGAGATCGAACATATTCTGGGTGGGTTCCTGCACAAGATTACTTCTTTTAGTGTCGGGTTCAAAGTTTGGGGTAGGGCTTCTGTTGGTCTTTCTCTTGTGCAATTCTTCTCTTCCTTGATTAGGCTTTTCAGTTAATCGGATATTTTTCTCTCATTTTGCACTGCGAAGAAGGAAGACCCTAATTTGATATTCGGAGTTCCATCGATGGCTTCGTTGCTGGCTCGCAGGTCGTTCAATGCTCTCCGTGCTCGACATCTCGTATGAATCTCGTTGGCTCTTGAATTTTTCCATTTTATGTCGTCTGTTTTCCTATAAATGCTGGATTTCTCCTGGAATTTTGGAAATCACGTGGCTACTATTCGTTGCACTCTGCATCTTGTTGTTTTGTGTCGTTGGGATTTAGAAATGGAAATCAATCGGAACTGGAATGAATCGGATAAATTTCTGACTTAGGGTGAAGTTTTGGTATGTCTTCCTTAAATCTAAACTATAGAGTAAGAGCGGAAGGTGAGGGAGTGAATTCTATCTGGCTAATTCGATGAATCATATGACCTAACAATTACTTGGAATTTCCGGATTTGGGGATATACTTTAATGTTATAGTTGATTCTGCTTGTAGCAAGATATGGAAATTTCCATCATTCAGTCTCATGAGGCTTCATTTTTCCTATAGATAATTACTCTTCCTTTAAGGTACAATGGGTCGCCAAAATGTTGTTATCTCAATCTCCGCAAATACAAGTCCTTGAATTGAGAGTGTTGTGATAGTTAACTTTTACTTTCTTTAGCTTCTTCTGGTGGGCATGCTATGGAATTCGTCTTGCATTTAACGTCTGCCTTGTCTTCATTGACAGGTTTTTTCAGGGCAAGCTTTTCAGGGATCTCATCTCTGTGGCCTACAGTCTCGTGCTATATCCTATGGCACCAAAAAAGGTATATCTTTGGTTGTTTGGGTTTTACCTTTTTCTATGAATTTACCTTTTTCTATGAATTTGGTGTATATTGCTCAGGAGCATTGGCATTGTGTATGCAAATTATTCATTAACCCGCTTTTCAGGCGTATATATGACTAATGGCTTGCCTTTGTAACATGCAGATGATGAAGAAGCTGAACAACTTGCTAAGGAGATCTCCAAGGACTGGAGTACTGGTAAGCTATTTGATCCGAACGCTTTTACCTTTCTTTTCTCTTAGTTTTACTTTCCGGTGATTTCCCTTCTTGAGTATTAGAGATTCCTGACATATCTTACTTGTTACAGTCTTTGAACGGAGCATGAACACACTATTTCTCACTGAAATGGTCCGCGGTTTGTCGCTGACCCTCAAGTACTTCTTTGATCCAAAAGTTACAGTGAGTGGGAGTCTTCCCAGACTTTAGTAATTAAGTTGAAAGAAACATATTGTGATTCTGAAGTTTTATCTTGTATGCAGATCAATTATCCTTTTGAGAAGGGTCCATTGAGCCCTCGCTTCCGTGGTGAACATGCTCTTCGAAGGTATCCAACTGGGGAAGAACGCTGCATTGCCTGCAAACTTTGTGAAGCTGTGAGTTTTTATGTGTATTCTACTCTGAGAATTTGTACCATCGCATTACAATTCACCTCAAATTGTGATTTTTGACGGATACAGGTCTTTTTTTCATCAGGTATGTCCAGCTCAAGCAATCACAATAGAGGCCGAGGAGCGGGAAGATGGTAGCCGCAGAACCACTAGGTCACCACTTAAGTTCCCATTTATCAACCATATGCTTTATCGTTAATATCGTATTTTCGCTCTGGTTCTACACATTTCATAGTGTAGTGATGATTCGGAGCTGTACAGGTATGATATCGACATGACAAAGTGCATCTACTGTGGTTTCTGCCAAGAAGCTTGCCCTGTTGATGCAATCGTCGAAGGACCAAACTTTGAGTTTGCAACGGAGACGCATGAGGTCTGTATAAACACTTCATAGATACATAAGATTGCCCTTGATTTTAAAGTTACGATGTGAACTATTCAATAAATGACATTCTGATTTTTTTTTGGTCTGCAGGAACTTCTGTATGACAAAGAGAAGCTTCTTGAGAATGGAGATCGGTGGGAAACAGAGATTGCAGAGAATCTGAGGTCGGAGAGCCTCTACCGCTGAATATTCGTGTGGAGGTCTTTGCCTAATTTTTCAGGAAACCTTTTCCGTTTGCTTTTGTTACAAATAAAGATGCTTTATGCACTGTTACTGTATTGCTTGTAAGTTCATAACCATGGTAAAACCGGTTTGAGGTGGACCATAGGTACGATGCCGTTCATACTTCGTATGATTAAATGGAGTTGTTACCCTCAAACTCTGAGTGTCGGTACACAGTACAAACAAAAACAATGCTAATATCCGAAGAAAAGAAAAACAGAGGACAGAAAATGAAAACGGATAACTACAAGGGTAAAATTATAAATTTTCAGACATTTGACAGGTCAGACTGGAACATCTACATCGCCGACGCGAGTGGCCGCCGCGGCCGTAGAACTCCGATGCCGGAAAGCCCTCCGATTTGGGAATCGTCAATAAATCGTTTTCTCATCCTATTAGCTGCTTCTTTCGAATAGACGACATTCTAAACTTTGTGATGTTCCAATTTTTCGGTCTCTGCAGGACAGAGAAGCTTCTTGAGAAGGGAGATCGCAGAGAGTCTGAAGTCATTGAGCCTTGACAGCTGAAGATGATCCGAATGTTTTTCTTTTTCATTACTTGTGTTGCAAGTAAAAACGAGATCATAATAAGTACCGATGCTTCGGCTTTTGAGACCGTACGTACCAATTGTAAAACGGGTTTTCGACTTGTTTCCGGTTTGAGCTTGGAATATGTCTGAATTTGTTACTCTCGGTAGTCGGTACAAAACAAAAAGAAGCAGCTAATAGCTGTAAAGATAAACAAAGCAAAACTAGAAGGGTAAAGTTTGTAAATTAGTAGACATATCGATCGGACGGACAGGAACGTATCTATCTCTAACACTACTCCTTGTCTGTTCGATTATCGCCCTTGGTAACCCCAATTAACTCTGACAGGTTCCTTAATGATATGTATTCAGACTTAAGGTAAATGTGTTATTTAATCCGTCTTTTCTTACTTACTTACAAAATCAAAACGAAAAAACCCCTAATTAGAAAAAAACAAAAAAAAACAAAAAATCCCCAAATCGAGCGAGCGCCCGAAAAATTCCCAATTCGAAGAACTCTGTCTGACCCCCCAGAAATCTCTCCGATTTCGGAATTTGTGGACAATTCGTTTTATCGTCTTTTTTCGCCTCTAGGTTTTGGAATCTCTCTCTGGGATTTCTCGACTTGCTTGTTTGATCCTAATTTTTCTCCTGTTTTTTTTTTTTTTCCTCCCGGCTTGTGTGAGTTCACACGTGCGTCATCGGCTGTTCACCGACTTTATTGCTCTGCTCTACTGCGTTTCGGTGATTCGATCATCGTATACACTAGTAACGGTTTTGTGTCCCTGACCTTGTGAGGGAGAACATTTTTTCTGGGTACTGCTCTTTGCGGCTGAAGTTTGCTTCTTTCTGCACCAATTTCAAGGTTGGATTGAGTTCTAGGTTTTTAGTTGCGGATGTCTCTTGTCTAATTCATATATTTTAAGATACACTTGGTTGCTTTCTTATTGCTCCTGCTTTTGTCTGCTTTTGTCTGCTTTCGTAATTCATCCAATTGTGCTGGTTTTTGCAATTGGGCTTACTTGCTTTGATCATAGTGTATGATTCTATTTCAGCTGAATTGAGATAATATTATGTCCCTTCAATTTTCTGAGAGTATGATATTGTTTTTGTAGGACATTCCAAGTGCTAGGTGTATTGTATGTGAAGAGCTGCTACACTGAGATCATCTGAAGAATAATTAAGAGCAGGAGATGAGCTTTCGATCTTCTGACTTTTCGGGGACAGAAAAGTTATGCAGTGCCTGTTAGTACTAGTGGCAAGAAGAATTAGGAGAAGGCGACGAAGATTTAAGAAATAATATGAATGTTCAGACTCACATGTCGGGACAACTATCTGGGCAGGTTCCAAACCAAGGGACAATGCCGCAGAATAATGGGAACTCTCAAATGCAGAATTTAGTTGTTGCTTCAGCTGGTGCTGGTGCTGGTGTAGGGCCTTCACGTAACATCGTTGGTCCCATGGACCATGATATTTTGAAACTTCGACAGTACATGCAAACCCTTGTGTAAGCCTTCAATTTTTCGGATACACTGTTTGCGTCTTCCCACTATAGCATGTCTATAAATTGTGGGTTTGTTTCGTTTATCTTGCATTGCTTATTATGGAATGAGTTAATGTTGTCTCAATGTGGGCTGGGAATGATCGAACTGATTACTGTTTTGGCCGCATTACTCTGCTTTGTTTCTTAAGACCTGATATTTTAGTGTTTCTGGTCCTTGATAATTACTTCATAGGGAACTATTTTTAACTGACCCTCCTTGATCTTTCATTCTTTCCAGCTTTAACATGTTACAGCAACGGCAACCATCTCCGGCTGATGCTGCATCAAAGGCGAAGTATATGGATGTCGCTAGACGCTTAGAGGAGGGGCTGTTTAAGATGGCTAGTTCAAAGGTACCTCAAAATTTTTCAGTGTGTCTGAAGGAAAAATACTTGATTGGTCGTTAGCATTTAGGATTTGGTTTACTGGGGAATTCCAACAAGATTGGCTGATGTTTTTTGACATGTTGCCTCTAGGTCCAGCTTGTTGACTCATGTCCTCACTTAAAATCTTTCTTTTCATTTGTGACACTTTCCAACTTATACTACAGGAGGATTACGTGAACCGGTCAACCCTTGAGTCTCGGATTACAAGCCTAATAAAAGGCAGACAGTTGAATAACTACAATCAACGACATGCTAATTCTTCTTCGGTTGGAACGATGATACCTACTCCCGGACTATCACACGCTGGGGGCAATCCTAATTTGATGGTTACACCTTCTACTGATGCTACAACAGTTGGAAACAACAACATCACAAGCACAGTGAACAGTGGAAACCTTCTAGCTGCTGGTGGCATGCATGGAGGTTTCTTCATTAAAGTGATCGTAGATACTTTTCCTGGAAATTTTCGTCTCATGTTCCTCTGACACCTTAACAACTTGTTTGCAGGTAATATGTCTAATGGATACCAGCATTCATCGAGAAATTTTTCTCTTGGTTCTGGAGGGAACATGGCATCCATGGGTTCTCAAAGAAGTACTGCCCAGATGATTCCTACACCTGGGTTCATTAACAGTAGTACTAGCGGTGGATTTTCTGCTGAGCCCACGATGGTACCTCAGTCTCAGCAGCAGCAACAAAGGCAGGATACTGGTGGTCAAAATAGTCTCATGTTGTCCAACCAAATGACTCCTGGCCTGAGACCCGACATGCAACCAAATCCGGCTGGTGTGGCCAATAGCTCTGTAAATGGTGGTGTTGGAGTGAACGAAAAAAGTGTAGACACAGGTAATTCTTCAAAAAAATTACAGCAGTCTACTGATAGCTTCCCACGGTCAGGAAAGCAAGGTAACTTATCTCCTTTTTCTTCTGTCCTGGTTATTTTATTTCATTTGTATGGTCATTTCTTGTTGTTTGGTGATTGTGAATGACCAGTACGTACCAGTAAAAATATTGAAATCATGCTTCATATTTCAGGGGAAGGCTATAGCTCAACAAATCCTGAGACCTTTGGATCTGGAAATTTGAATGGAGGTGTAACATCGGATGGGACGATGACAAATGCTCAAAATATCAATGCAGCAACTTTCCAGCCTGTGTCCAGAGCTAACTCTTCTCTGGTGAGCAATCAGTTGATTTCATTTGCATGCAACAATGCACACCAATTAAACGTTTATCACTTTGAGTATTCGGACTTCCAACCTTCTTTCCCTACATTATCTGCAGTCACATCAACAACAACAATTTCAGCAACAGCCTAATCGATTTCAGCAACAACCAAATCAGATTCAACAGCAGCAGCAGAAATTTCTCCATCAGAGAAAATTGAAGCAGCAGACACTGCAGCAACATAGATTAATAAGCAATGATTGTTTGGGGAAAGCTCAGGTGGCTTCTGACATGGTTACAAATGTTAAACATGAACCTGGAATGGAGAACCATAGTGAGGCTATGCACTCCCAAGCATCTGAACGATTCCAGCTTTCTCAGTTCCAGAATCAATATCAGAATTCTGGAGAAGAATGCTTTGCAGACGCTCAGCATCTCTCAGTCACAAGTCAGAGTGATATATGCACATCACTTCCTCAAAATAGCAGACAGATTCAGCAAATACTGCACCCGCAGAATATAGGTTCTGATTCTATCAACAGTTTTAGCAATTTTGCTGTTGGAGTAAAATCAGAATCCAGTCTAAGGGGTCAGTGGCCTTCCCAGTCTCAGGAAAACACTCAAATGTCTAATGGTATGTCAAGTGAACAGCACATTCAGGAGGATTTCCGTCAAAGAATTACCGGAATGGATGAAGCTCAGCCTAATAATTTGACTGAAGGGTCTGTTATTGGTCAAAATCATACTTCTACCATATCTGAATCCCATAGGCTGCAAAATTCTATTGGTACGACATGTAGAAATGGAAACGCTAATCTCGATCCTAAGTTCCGAAATCAACAGAGATGGCTCCTGTTTCTACTTCATGCACGGACCTGCAAACCACCAGGAGGGAAGTGCCAAGACCAAAATTGTGTTATTGTTCGGCAACTATGGGGTCACATGAACAGTTGTGTTGAACCTCAGTGTTTGTATGCTCGTTGTCGTCCCACAAAGGCATTGATTAGCCACTATAAAAACTGCAAGGATCTTCGGTGCCCCGTCTGTGTGCCAGTGAAGACCTACTATCAGCGACAAGCTGATGCGCGTGCCCAAGCCCGTTTAAAAAGCGAAAATAGTGCAGTGAGCTCAGTGAACAGAGGTGTAGTATCAAATGATTCACTATGTGCTACTGTTGGAGCGATTTCTGGTGCCCCTCATTGTGCTGATACTTTGGATCATTTGCAGCCTTCATCCAAACGGTTGAAGGTGGAGCAGTCTTTTCAACCAGTGGTCCCTGAGACTGAAAGTCGTAAAAGCACCGTTGTTTCCATAACAGAGACAGAATTATCTCAGAATGCTGAGAGAAAAGATCATAGTCACAGCGATGCACATGCGCCATTAAAGTTGGGGACCTTGGAAGTGAAAGAAGAAATTCCTGATATATCTGTTAAAGCAGAACTCGGCATCAAAGAGACGAAGCATGAAGCTTTTGAAAATGTTCCCAAGCCTAGGCCTGTCAGTGAAGCAGGTAAATATGGTTTTTCTGGTGCCTCGCCAAAGCAAGAAAACAGCAAAATGGAGAAAGAGCCTGAACAGACGAAGAAAGAAGATCTGGTGGCTTCTCGTGAACTTGGATCAAAATCTGGAAAACCAAAGATAAAGGGTGTTTCTTTAACTGAATTGTTCACTCCCGAACAAGTGAGAGAACATATTCGTGGTCTTCGTCAGTGGGTTGGCCAGGTTTGCAATTTTATTTACTTAAAACGTTTACAGAAAGCAAGTTTTATTCATTAATTTATCTCTTTATTTACTCTTTGACACATTGGTTTTACTGTTGTTATTTGTTCAAGATGAATTTCTTGCTATATAGAGGCGCAACTAAGCGGCTCCTTTGAACAGTTTTTTCCACAATCTCAAAGTATGTGATCGCAGATGCATTACTTGTCATTTAATTTCCATTTGTCTGCAGAGTAAAGCCAAAGCAGAAAAGAATCAGGCCATGGAGAATTCGATGAGTGAGAATTCCTGCCAGTTATGTGCGGTGGAGAAACTTACATTCGAGCCGCCACCTATTTATTGTACTCCTTGTGGTGCTCGTATCAAAAGAAATGCAATGTACTATACAGTTGGAGGTGGTGAAACTCGTCATTACTTTTGCATTCCCTGTTATAATGAATCCCGAGGAGACACTATACTCGCTGAAGGGACTTCAATACCGAAGGCAAGACTCGAGAAAAAAAAAAACGATGAAGAGACTGAAGAATGGGTAAGACTCTCCACTCAGTAGAGTTGTATTGTCATGTGCCTCCTGCTTTGTAGTTTTTTCTGAGTTTGTCTTTTGTGTTCCATGTCTTTTGCAGTGGGTCCAATGTGATAAATGTGAGGCCTGGCAGCATCAGATATGTGCTCTATTTAATGGGCGGAGGAATGATGGTGGGCAAGCTGAGTACACCTGCCCAAATTGCTATATAATTGAGGTAGAGCAAAATGAGAGAAAGCCTTTACTTCAGAGTGCTGTTCTTGGAGCGAAAGACCTGCCAAGAACGATTCTCAGTGACCATATAGAGCAGCGTTTGTTTAAAAGGCTGAAGCAGGAAAGGACTGAGAGAGCCAGGGCTCAAGCAAAAAGTTATGATGAGGTAATATAGCGGTGGACTTTTACAAGGTTTAAGGTCCCGTGTGATTTTGCATCTTTGAGTCGTATTTTTTAGAAGTTGGCTGTATTGCTTCTTTACTGGAAACAATAGATTGAAGGTTACTAATCGTTTTACTTTTTTTACTGTCACTGACAGATTCCAACTGCTGAATCCCTTGTGGTTAGAGTTGTTTCATCCGTTGACAAGAAGCTGGAAGTCAAATCTCGATTTCTTGAAATTTTTAAGGAGGATAATTTCCCCACAGAGTTTCCATACAAGTCCAAGGTAAGAATGATCCATGCACACGTTTTATTGTATTTTCTTCATGTCCACATTTTTAGAATTCCACTCTTGAAATAATACATTTCACTCCCCCATTTTTATTTTGCCAGGTGGTTCTATTGTTCCAGACGATCGAAGGTGTAGAAGTATGCTTGTTTGGGATGTATGTCCAAGAATTTGGATCCGAATGTTCATTTCCTAATCAACGCCGTGTTTATCTCTCGTATTTGGATTCTGTGAAGTACTTTAGACCTGAGATTAAATCTGCTAATGGAGAGGCTCTGCGCACTTTTGTTTACCAAGAAATTCTTGTAAGTCCTGGTTTTTACCATGATTTGTGTGGTCTTCTACATTGCATGGATGATTCAAGGGTATACATCGATGCTTTTTTTTCAGATTGGTTACCTGGAATACTGCAAATTGCGTGGTTTCACGAGCTGCTATATATGGGCTTGTCCACCACTGAAGGGTGAGGACTATATCCTATATTGCCATCCAGAAATTCAGAAAACCCCAAAGTCTGATAAACTACGGGAGTGGTCAGTCCAATTGCCTTTGGTGATTTTGCTCATAAATTTTTCGTATGAAAAATCCTTTACATCCTCCAAATGCTCCTGGTCAGCGCAGGTACTTAGCAATGTTGAGAAAAGCTGCGAAGGAAGGGATTGTAGCGGAAACTACAAATCTATATGACCATTTTTTCTTGCAAACTGGTGAATGTAGAGCTAAGGTTACGGCAGCTAGGCTCCCGTATTTCGATGGTGACTATTGGCCAGGTGCAGCAGAGGATATCATATACCAAATGAGTCAAGAAGATGATGGTAGAAAGGGAAATAAGAAAGGAATACTCAAGAAAACCATTACAAAAAGGGCTCTAAAAGCATCTGGCCAGTCTGATCTGTCGGGGAATACGTCCAAAGATCTGCTGCTAATGCATAAAGTAATCGTTTCTTTCTACATACCTTTCTTTTCCTGCATATCAGCTTCACTAATTCGGTTCTTTTGTTTAGTTTTGTGTTTTTCTTGTTAATATTATTTCTGTATGTTTTTAGCTTGGTGAGACTATTCATCCAATGAAGGAGGATTTTATCATGGTTCACTTGCAGCATTGTTGCACGCATTGCTGTACACTGATGGTAGCTGGAAATCGTTGGGTCTGCAGCCAATGTAAAGATTTCCAGTTATGTGATGGGTAAGAATTGTCCTTTCTCTTCTTCTAGTTAATTTTTTTTATCTCTTTCCAGTGCTTTTGTTATTGTGACTTGGTTTGTATAACTTGGAAGCTGTGGTGGTTATCTTCTTGGAAGAGACGTATTGGTAAACCTATGTGTGCTTATACCTGATAAGAGTGCTGCAATCTTTAATACGTTATTCTACCTTTCAGGTGCTATGAGGCTGAACAGAAACGAGAAGACAGAGAAAGGCATCCTGTTAATCACAAGGATAAACATAAACTGTATCCTGTAAGTTGCATTGGCTTGTTTTGGGATTTGAGAAAAGGTTCTCTCGTCTAACTCATGTGTTTCTGTTTTATTTTTGTGCATCTCACGAGATGGTGTTTTTTTTATTTTTTATTTTGTAGGTTGAGATCACCGATATTCCTGCAGACACCAAGGACAGAGATGAGATACTTGAAAGTGAATTTTTCGATACGAGGCAAGCATTCCTGAGTCTTTGTCAAGGGAACCATTATCAGTATGATACACTGAGGCGGGCAAAACATTCTTCCATGATGGTGCTTTATCATCTGCACAATCCAACTGCTCCTGCCTTTGTCACAACATGTAACGCATGTCACCTCGATATCGAAAGTGGTCAAGGCTGGCGCTGTGAAGTTTGCCCAGACTACGATGTGTGCAATACTTGTTACAGTAAAGAGGGCTGTATTAATCATCCTCACAAGTTGACAAATCATCCATCACTAGCTGATCAAAATGCTCAGAACAAAGAAGCTAGGCAATTGCGGGTCTTGCAGGTATTGTAATATTCAGTTTTTCATTAATCTTTTACAGTACATCCTCTTGAAAAAGCTGCCTCTTCTTCTCTTGCTCCAGGCTTCTTATGATTTGAGAAAATGGAAGATGGGCTTAGTTAGGTAGATTTAGCTTCAGGAACTTCTCTGAACTAACGTTTTCATTGTTTAAAATTTGCAGCTCAGGAAAATGCTCGATCTTCTGGTGCATGCGTCGCAATGCCGTTCTCCACATTGTCAATATCCCAATTGCCGCAAAGTGAAGGGGCTTTTCCGACATGGTCTCCGATGCAAAATACGTGCTTCAGGAGGTTGTGTTCTATGCAAGAAAATGTGGTATCTCTTGCAACTCCACGCTCGGGCCTGCAAGGAATCCAAGTGTCATGTACCTCGATGCGGGTAATCTCTTTAATTCATGCCCCTGTCTAACGTTTTTCAATTGATTTCTTTGTGGGATCTCTTTCAACAAAAACTTCAAAATTGATAATTTATCTTTTTCTTTCCTGGAATCCATGGTTTTTCTCATGCTACATCTGAGAATTGCAATGGCAAACAACATTTTCGGATACTATTAGAACCCGGGCATAACATATGGCAAAGCTTTTTAAAACGAATGGTCCGTATGATATGTATTGATCATTGTGAATCTCTCTATTCAGGGACCTAAAGGAACATCTGAGAAGGTTACAGCAGCAATCAGATTCACGGCGCAGAGCAGCCGTCATGGAGATGATGAGACAGAGAGCTGCAGAAGTCGCTGGAACCTCCGGTTGATTAATTTGTATATACTTATTTCATTTAGGATGTAAACAAAAGTGGAGATCTAATCTTCTTCCGAAGGTTAAGAAGATAGAAGAAGCGGGAGTCTCTGAGCTCCACTTGAAGAAGAAGTGAATAACACCAGCTAGTGAAGACACGTAAGAAGACAGGAAACAAGCCTCATAACGGTTTAAATTAGATGGATTGGTATTTAACAGTCACAAGTCATGGAATGAGGATGATGATGATTAACTTGGGGAACAAGCTCTCGAGTGACTTGAAGAGTTCCTCAGCTTAAAGTGCCGCTGAAGCAGAAGAATCTTCAAAGATGCTTTTGTCAGGTAGCAAAAAGGCAGAGTCCAGATTCTTTAAGTCAGTTCAGTAGTTTGATCTGGTTGGTGATTCTTTGATTCTATATGGACACACTCTGGTTTTGCTTACTATCTTCATCTTCTTCTTCTGGTGTATTTGTAAAACGCCTTATCCCTTTTGGGGTTGTGCAAGAATGTAATATATACATAAGTAGTGACATAAGTAACTAACTAGCTAGGCAAGATGAAGGGAGTATCTACGGATGCTTCTCTAACATTTTTGGTGAATCTGTATTCTTAATAACATTTTTGTATCGTTATAATTGAATTAGGTTTTGGCTTAACAAGGTAAATGCTAGCACGACATGCTACGGATTCTTGTACAAAACTATAAAGATGTGTTACAAAAAAAAACAATAATTTATCCATGAAAATTATGGAACTTACGGGAATTTTCTCATTTTTCCAAAAGAAATAAAATAAAATAAAAAAGAAGAGGAAAAGCGAGAGAGTACGTGGCTAGTTAATTGGCTCATAAGTCCAAAAACACACAAACCAGATTCTGTGGTCTTCCTCTCTCCTCTTTCCTCTCTCTTCTTCGACTTCTTCTGATATGTCAAAATCCTCCGATCCAACCATTTCTTATTCTTCTATTTTTTGTTTAAAACAAAAAATTTCACTTTCGTTATCCGTTTCCAATTTCGACCAAGAGTCTTTTCAGTGACAGACTAGCATGCAAAGATTCATATAACAAGTGTATGTGTACATCATTATCTAAAGTATTTACATAATATAAGGAAAAAAGAGCATTTGAAAAAGAAAAACTAAAGCTTGGGCTCTGTTTTGGGATTGTTGTAGAAGCAGAGTTTCGAAAATGGTGGGTGGTATTGTTGGCAGTAACATGGCGGCGACTGATGCGAGGTTTCTAAGTTCGAATTTTGGCAACAGTTTCAACATCAACACCAGAATTCACAGATGGGATTTCCACGATCGGTCCCAGATCGCAGTCCCTAGGGCTCAATCTTCTTCTTCTCCTCCACCTTCACCTTCCTCCTCCGACAAGAATCGCCAAAAGACCAGAAACCGACCCGGAACCACAACTACAAAGGAAGGCGAAGAGACGGTGGCGAAGAAACTCGATGTAGCTCCGCCGCCGACTCAATCTCCGTCTCCGCCGCAACTGAAACTGGACGATGTGAATCCCGTGGGTTTGGGACGGCGATCGCGGCAGCTCTTCGACGAGGTATGGCGGAAATTCTCTGGATTAGGTCAGATTTCGAGGACGATACGGCCCGATGATCAGGAGACTCTTGACAGTCTTCTCATTAGAGAAGGACCTATGTGTGAGTTCGCTGTCCCCGGCGCTCAAAACGTCACCGTTTTAGTCGTCGGAGCCACTAGCCGAATCGGCCGTATCGTCGTCCGTAAACTCATGCTCCGTGGCTACACCGTCAAGGTTCGAATTTACATTCATAATTTTGACTTTAAATAGTAAAAAATGAACATAATATAAAGTCTGTTTCATTTTTTTGCTAAAAGTAAAGTCTGTTTCATGATATCTATAAATCAAAGTAACATAAACAACACAAAGCATTGGTGCATTTACTGTTTAGGCACTGGTGAGGAAAACAGATGAGGAAGTGATAAGTATGTTGCCAAGATCAGTGGATATTGTGGTTGGAGATGTGGGCGAGCCGTCGACTCTCAAATCCGCTGTGGAAAGCTGCAGCAAGATCATCTACTGCGCCACTGCTCGCTCTACTATTACTGCAGACCTTGTCCGGGTTGATCATCTGGGTGTTTATAACCTCACCAAGGCTTTTCAGGTACAACAAATTTCTCCATGGCTAAACCGTGGTTGGTTTGGTTTCTTGTTTTGTTGAGCAGTGTGTAGTCATTCCTGTGTATTTTGCAGGATTACAATAACAGACTAGCGCAACTAAGAGCGGGTAAGAGCAGCAAAAGCAAGCTTTTAATCGCAAAATTCAAGTCGGCTGAGGCACTTGACGGTTGGGAAGTTCGTCAAGGAACTTACTTTCAGGATACAACTGCTTCCAAATATGATGGTGGAATGGATGCTAAGTTCGAGTTCACCGAATCTGAGAGAGCTGAGTTTTCAGGTACATACTCTATCTTCTGAGAGTAAGGCAATGTGAACGTTTGTTCTTTCCAAGTATGGTGGTTTAATCGGGTTTCAAATGCAGGTTATGTTTTTACTCGAGGAGGATATGTTGAGCTGTCGAAGAAACTTTCACTTCCACTGGGTTCCACTCTTGATAGGTACTGCGCAATTTCATAATGTATCAACCATCCTTACTCTCAGCAGAAACTTAGAGAAAGGGGATAACTTGCGAGTGGTATTAATGAAATTTCAAACACCTCCTGAAACCCAATTAGCCTTAGCTTCCTCTGTGTCCTTATGCTTTTATATCAATAGGTATGAAGGCTTAGTTCTTTCTGTTGGTGGGAACGGAAGATCCTATGTTGTAATCCTTGAAGCTGGTCCATCATCAGATATGTCTCAGAGCAAACTGTATTTCGCAAGGATCACTACCAAAGCAGGCTTTTGTCGGGTATGAAAAGCATCATAGGTCCAACCTCTCGTCCGCTATTTTTCTGGCTAAAATTTTGCTTCTTTGGGCAGGTAAGGGTACCATTTTCAGCTTTTCGTCCGGTTAACCCAGAAGATCCACCGCTAGATCCATTTCTCGTTCACACATTGACAATACGTTTTGAGCCTAAAAGACAGGTTTGCTTACTCTTTTCGATGCTTCAGCAGTTGTTTTTGGGGCCTCATTGGTGTGTGAGTTTAGCAATCTATTGCGTTTTTTCTCTTTCAGAGACCGGTTGATGGTATTGCTGGTGCACAACAAGATCTAAGAAGCTTTAGCCTTATATTCGAATACATCAAAGCTTTGCCTGTAAGTACTCCTACTTGCCGGAATTCATTGCTTGAAAGAAAGAAGAAACGGGAAATGTATCAAACTTTCCGCTGTTTGTCTGCAGGCGGGTCAAGAAACCGATTTTATCTTGGTATCATGTACTGGTTCGGGTGTAGAGCCCAACAGAAGGGAGCAAGTGCTAAAAGCTAAGAGAGTGAGTCTCATTTGTCTGAAACGCACATTTGTAACTTGACTTTTGAGTCTTTCGAGGCTACGAATTGTCAGGCCTTTTGAGCCCAGTGGGTTCCATGTTTAACATCTCTCTCTCTTTCTTGATGTCCGATAAATTTTTCAGGCTGGTGAAGATTCCTTGAGAAGATCAGGCCTTGGATACACCATCATTCGTCCCGGTCCTTTGAAGGTACAGTTCTTTGAGTTCCTGCCAATGTGTATCTATATGGCTTGATTACATTACAATTTTTTTTGATACAGGAGGAACCAGGTGGGCAACGAGCTCTGATATTTGATCAAGGAAACAGAATATCACAGGTTAGTTTCAACCACAACACATAAACTCAAGTCACCTCGCTGGCATACCGCACAAGACTTCTCTGCCTGAGCTTACTTTAACTTCCAAATGCCCAATTCTCTTTCATTTTCAGGGCATCAGCTGCGCGGATGTGGCTGATATTTGTGTCAAGTCACTGCACGATTCTACCGCGAGAAACAAAAGCTTTGATGTGAGTTGCAGTTTATAGAAACAACTGAAAAAGATTCAATTACTGACCCATAAGAAGAGACCACAACTAACAAAAAGACGCGCATAAGAAGAAAAGATTCAATCTTTGACCTACAAAGAAGAAATCACAACATTGGAACTCTCACATTTCTTGCGTTTTCTCTTGCAGGTTTGCCATGAATACGTCGCTGAGCAAGGAATAGAGCTCTACGAGCTGGTAAGAGTAACTTATCATTATATCAGTTACTTCTTCTTTTTTATTTATATAATCTGACAGTTTCTCTCTCTCAGGTGGCTCATTTGCCGGACAAGGCGAACAACTATCTGACTCCTGCTTTATCTGTACTTGAGAAGAACACATGATATTAAAAGTTTCTCGGAATCCACAAGTGAAAAGAAGAATCATTTGATTCCATTTTGTCTGTTGTATTCATCTCAACCTCTGATATACATCACCTATCTATACATACGTACTTGTATAATTTGTACAGACAATATATATTTTTTTTAATATCTCCATTAATAACATTGATTTCTTATATTCAACTTTGAATTTGTGTGCTTATACATCTGTAACATATTAAAAAAAAAAAAAAAAGAGTTCGAAACTCTGTTTCCTATTAAAGACACTCATTAGAAAATGAGTAACAAAACATTTTAAGTGTAAATCTAAGCTCGCTTTAAGAAAACACGAAATTTCAGAAACCTCAAGAGTTGGTATCTTATTCTTCTTAATCATCTCAGATAATCTTGTACGCGTAAAGACACACGAAAACCCGTTAAAGCTTTGAGAAAGGTTTGGCGAGAGAGCCGAAAAATGAAGACGTTGGAGACACAAACGGCAGCTTCCCGGCGAATTCGTCTCCGGAGCTATCTTTTGACTTTCTCCCATCTTCTTCCTCTCCTTTAATGGCTTCCTTCTCCGCATCATCCACCATCTGCTCAGAGTCGGGACAAATAAATTTCAAAAATCCTTAAAAAAAACTCGGGCTAATTAAAAGTTATTAAAAAAAAAAAACCGAACCTTCCCGGTGACGGCGGGAGAGAGAGAAGGAAGAATATCAGCGAGATGGGTTTTAATCCGGTGCAGCGCGTCTTTGGTCATCCCCTGCGCCGCTCCAGCGAAATCCTTAATCACACCTTCCAAAAACTGTCTAGCATTTTCCAGCGATTCCGATGGAACCGAAGCAGCCGCTAGTTTCTCTAATACTTTATCCTTAACCGCAGCGAGATTCTGCATCCCCAACATCCTCTGCTTCTCCCCTTCCTCCTCCTCTGAATTAAGTTTAGGCTTCTCTGAGATTTTCTTAGGGTTCGTAGCGATTTTGATCGCGTGGTCAGGAGAATACAGTTTCCCCTGGCCCACGTCTTCGTCGGATTTCGTAGCGACTTTGATCGCGTGGTTTGGAGAGTATAGCTTCCCCTGGCCCACACCGTCCGACGCTGATACGCCGTCGGATTTCGTGGCGGAGATTCGCTGATGATGATCCATTGCCTCTCCTCCTCCCATTTGTACTATAATTTAAAAAAAAAAAATTCTTTCTCTTTTGGGTTTTTCCTGTGTGATGGGTCGTGATGAACAGAGCAAAGCCACTTAAAATCTGTGGAAATTATTGCCGGCAACATAATTCTGGTTTTTTGTTTTGTTTGTTTCCCGGGAAAAATGAAGCAGATGATAGCTTGTGACAAGTGTTAATGATTTTTGATGATGTGGCAACACGTGTCTGTTCGGCGTTAATGGAGAGAGGCCCATTAAATGGGTAATGGGCTTTGTTCAGTTTGTGGTCGTAGTGTGTTAAATGGTTATTTAATTGTGACCGGATTTGTCTCGGATCCGACCCGATCCGGAAGTGAAATACAAGGGAACACACGGAGGCGGCGTTTGAAGGAAGGAAGGAAGGTGGAGTTACAGTGAGTGACGGAAAGGAAGAACAGAGAGGAGAAAGATGAACAAGAAGGAGATCTTCAAGCTAGCCAAGGGTTTCAGGGGAAGAGCGAAGAATTGCATAAGAATTGCGAGGGAAAGAGTGGAGAAAGCTCTTCAGTACTCTTACAGAGACAGGCGCAACAAGAAACGTGAGATGAGAGGTCTCTGGATCGAGCGGATCAACGCGGGTTCTCGTCAGCACGGAGTACGTTTCTCTTTGCATCCCCAATTTTATATTAGGGTTTTTCCTGATTGCCTTTGATTCGATTTCGTTCCAGCTACAGGATTTGTAAATTATGATTACTATAGAAATGAAACTTCTGAAATAGTGGCTGGTTTAATTTTCAATCTAGATCAGTTTCTTATAGGGTCCTCGATCGAAGCCTTGAGATTTAGTGTTTTGTTATGTAAAATTGGGTGCTTGATTTCTCCCGAGGCTGTTGTTGCTAGCATAAGAGGAAAAATCACATAGGGGAAAAAATTGCGAATTTAGTTTGATTTTTGAACAGAAGTTTGAGAGATTGCGTTGTAGTTTCATTTCTTTTTGCTTTATTCTCGATATTTTCTTATGCAGTGGCACCCTGTGTTTGCATCCACATAGCTGATAAAAATAGAACTTGTTGGGTATAACTAGAAAATCGAAAAGTTGTAAGGGCATTTCAGATTGCTTGTTCGATCAATATTGGAGCTTTTCAATGTCTGAGGTATTAGCCAAATGGAGTTTTGTGATGTGAATGTTTACTTAGAAGCTCAAAGATGCTTAAAGAAGTGAATTATTTCGTGTGTATATGACCAATACTTTTCCTGTGAATGGTTTCGAACTAACTGAAACCATGATTAATTCCTCATACAAGTAGAGAAACATATTTATCCAACTCGGTACCTGGATTCAGCTGTGTAACACATTTGTTTTGTTTTTAATTTCTCATTTTTTATGACTTCTGTAACTTCTAGTCTTGGATCCATTGTTTAATGTTTGTATATGTCTTTCATATGTATGCTATTATATTTGGATCAATACCCTGTTTCTGGTGAAGAACCTGGAAATGACATGTTTGGTTGGAATCCTAACATCGAAAGCTTGAAACAGGTGAACTACGGTAACTTCATCCACGGACTGATGAAGGAGAACATTCAGCTGAACCGAAAAGTCCTCTCTGAGTTATCTATGCAGGAACCTTACAGCTTCAAAGCGCTCGTGGACGTCTCCCGCAAGTCGTTCCCTGGAAACAAGAACGTGGTCCAAGCGTCACGGAAAGTAGACATTTCATCCATCAATGCCTAGTTAGGACCGAGTTAGTTTCATCTCTTCCTTCTTCTTCTCATTCAAACAGAACACATGACATTTAGTTATTTGTCTGACTCGCATGTACGCCAGTGATAACAATTAAACTTTTGCATCTTGAGAAAATGTATTTCATTTTCTTATTTCGTTTAGTGGATCTAAATTCATTAATTTGTTTATTAGTTAGAGAAAAGAAGATTAAATTACCTAAATAGCCCTAGGAACAGAGCAGTGTGTGCTTTTAACACATCAATGCCTTGTTACGGAAGAAACAAATACCGGAACCGTGAATCAAAGGGAACAACGCCGCATTTGCTACTAGCTGAACCCAGAAAACCCCACCGTTGTCTCCGGTGAATACACTGCTCAACAAATGTGGCGTGGCGAGGAGGCAAGTGTCGTGAAATCCACAGAGCAACCTTGCAGTCATCGACAAAGTTCTTGGCGAAACAGTGAAGCATTTTGGGAACAATTAACTTCCCCCTGGGGCTCACTCCCACTGACGCCTGGATATAATCTTTCTGAGCTTCTTCAAGTTCCTCTCCTATGTTCTCGGCTGAGTATATCCTCACCTGCAGAGGATTTCTGTGAGAAAATCGCGATGCCGGTTCAAGAATCTGATCTGAAATGCAGATAGATATGGAAAGATTACCGCAGGCGATGAGTGCATTCCACAGCTGAGAGCGAAAGACACTAGAGGTTCGTGTGTACTTAACCCTGCCAGTCTCTGTTCTTCTGATACTTTCAGCTTGAGAATGGAGAGGAGCAGAGCCTGAAACTCCCGGTTTAGTTAAGAGATTTAGAATAGTAAGTGAAGAAATTGCAGAAACTAAAGAAGCTTGAGCTGAGTTTAGTACGATTTGAGGTCGATGTAGAGGAGGGCTCATCATTAGAGTCATGTACTCGATCGTTGCTGCATTGTATGAATGCCCACCAACTGTATAAGCAGCCTGATAAAATTTCCAAATAAGACTTACATTAACCTCTGTCCGAACCAAACCAAGAAGTCTTAATTAAGTAGTTTTGTGTGTGGAGATCAAACCTTTTGCATCAAGGAGAAGAGCTTCAAGTCGGTTTTCGGTACACCATACGCCAAGTAGGCCTAAATCAAACAATGGGACACTGTAAGTTTCGTATCTGCAAATCAAAGCTGAGGGATATTGCAAAGACATTATTACATGCATGATCAAGGCATTGTATATATTGATCCAGAAGGCGAGCTTCTCGTTGTGGCTTAGTTCTGTTGGATTTACTCTGGCAAGTCTTTCGACGAGGTTTCTGTGATGAAAATACCACATAAGAGTTTTGTCAAATTCCAACGACCATAACCAAATTTCAGAATTATTTAAATTGTGTGTAATACCTGAATCTCCATAACTCATTTGAAGCATATCCGAGTCGTTTCTCCTCAACAGACATGGAAGCCACTTCGGTTGCGGATCTGTAACTTCCTATATCAGCCCAGCTCAGCTTTCCTTGGACTCTATACGGATCAAACACGCTGCTCTCTGTTGCTAAAACATCTGAGTTCTTCTGAATATCGATCCGTGGGCTCTGTACCCACCTGGAGATCCGCGAGTGTTCTGAAGGCGACCACCATGTTGATGATGATGATGGATTCTCGCGAGGTGAGAAACCAGTAATCTCATGTGAGGATTTGGAACCAGCAGATGTCTCTCCGAGGGATACAAATATGTTTCTCATGCATCTTATCATCTCCTTGGATAGCTCATTAGCGTTATCATAACTTCGCAAAGACTTTGCCAGTTTGCTTTTAGGTTGTGCTCTATGATCTTTGCGTCGTACAGTTTCGTCTTTTTCGGAAAATTTAACCAAATCTGTAGCATTCTGGACAACAATCTTATAGTCAGAGGCTCTGAGCCAATCGCAGCAGACAAAGATTAGACAGACAAGAGCATTTAATTAACATACAGGTGGAGATAGTGAATGCGTGAGGTTGTACTCAGCGAGTTTTCTCTCGATTCGTTCTTGGATCAGCAAGAAATGCAGAGACATGATCTCTTCTTCGAGCTTAGACACCATAGCTTCCATAAACGCTATATTGGAGAGAAGTTCTTTAACCTGAAAAATGGGTTTTAACTTTTATCCATGAACATTACAAGCTTAGAACTTTGACAAGGTAGAGAAACATACGCTACGTGGAAGAGAAGATGTGTTGGACAGCTCAATCTTATGGCTTTGATCAGAAGCTTTCAGCAATAGAGCGCGCAGTGCAGTCTCTTTCTGGAGTTGATCTTTTAATCGCTGCACCTGTTAGACCAGAACCGAGTCAGAGATTTAACAATCTTTTACAGATTTCTCTATATGGTTATTACAGAGGTGAGTGAAACTCACATCATGCTCGAGTTCGAATCTGTAGAGGTGGTGAAACTTGGTGTTCTTCGGGGTATCAAGACCGTCAGTCTTTCTAGTAACATTCTTTGGCTATACTTTTCAGGAGAAAACAGAGTCATAAGTGAAGTTTCAAGCAATAAAGAGGAAATGAATTGAATAGAAAGGTTCATGAGCAAGTTAATGAAAGCTCCTTCATCTGAGTTATAAGGAATCTGAACCTGCGAGAGGTTAACGGCTTTAGTCTCAGAGAATCTGGACAAAGAACTTCCTCTGCATAACACATCAGTGAATAATTAGGAAGAAACGGAGAGGAGGAGGAAGAAGAAGAAAAAGGGGCGAGAATTTACTGTTTAGATGCGAGCAGAGAATCTCCAGACATTGTATGATCAATGAATTCGACGTTGTGTCGGTGTAACAACTTAGTCTGGATCTCTCCAGACGGTTAATGACTCAACAAAATTAGCTTCAGACAAAATAACCCTTAATGACTCGACAAAATGAGATTCAGACAAAGAACCCTTAATGACTCAACAAAATGATATTCAGACAAAGAACCCTTGATGACTCTTCAAAATGATATTCAGACAAAGAACCCTTAATGACTCTACAAAATGATATTCAGACAAAGAACCCTGTGATCAAAGGAAGAAGAGAGAGAGAGAGAGAGAGAGAGCTCTTGAGACATCTGTGAAGATGAGTTGAATGGGATCGGATCCAAAGAGAGACTCAATAAATGCAAGAGAGATTTTAGCTATTTGTCACTTTCAACACAGCCCCATTGCACGAGTTGTTCTACCCAAAAAAACAGAGTAAAAATTAAAGCTTGAAACTTTTTCTTCCCAAAAACTTTAATCCGTTCAAGTAATATTAATAGATTGGTTGTTATTATTGTTAGGCTTTTTGAAAAGAAAAAAAAAAAGGATAGCGATGTGTGTTTGATTGTTTGTTTTCACGTTATGGAAGTTGGAAGATAAAAGGAGATGGCTTTTTTTTTTTAAAAGATTGAGAAGATATCATTGATTCTTGAAGGCTTAAAAGCCAAATAACATAAATGAGCAACAATAAATGTTGTTGCCTATTAAAGTTAAAAATATTCAAAAAAAGAAAATGGTAGTAAAGTTGAGGAAACTCCATTAAAGCACCTCCCACTACATGTACGATAGTCCATAAGCCAAATAAAGCTTACATTTTTAATACTCATCACTTCCAATCCAAATTGCTATTATTGGGAAACTGTTAAAAGTCGAGCCAAAACAAATGTTCTCAATCCGAATAATATTTTAGTTGAACTTTGCAAGACACTCGTAGAAAAAAAAAACGAGGCAGAAACTTTTAAAGACTTGCCTATAAATTGCTTGGAAATATATATCAAACGAAAAAGAAAATTAGAAACAAACATAAATTTTCTGTAACGAATCTTTTGTACCGAAAATAAATGTGGAAGGAACAAAATATAATATGCAGCAGTGAAAGGCCCAACCACGCGCCCTCGGTCCTCTAAATTTCTCATTTATGCGGAAAAGCCCAATACCTGTAGTCTAAGTCCAGGGGTTTTAGGCTCACGCGCTCAACGCGCTTTCAGTGCGCGTGGGTTTATTCTTGTTGTTACTTAAAACAGACGAGCTTTTACTTCTTTCTTTTTTTTGGTCGGAAACAGACGAGCTTTTACTTCAACATAAGATTAAAAAACAAAAAGAGGAAAGCATCATAACAGTCGAAAAGATTGATCTATGTGGTCCTTCCTTAGGCTCTTTTTTCAATTTTTTTTATAACTATTGTCGACAAATTTTTTATAAAACATAAACATATTTTTAGTACATTTTTCATACATAACATAGCTACTTAATGTTGCCAAACAAACAAAAAAAGCTAATTAACGTTGTCGGAGTAGTACATTTAAACGGTGTTTTAAACAAACAAAAAACAAACAAATTAATGGTGTTTATGATGTACAATCACTTCTACATGAAAAAAGTAAAAAGTAGTTTCCTTCAAGAATCTACAGAAACGCCGACCAAAAACTTCTCCATATTTTCTTTTTAATTTTATCTTAATGTATATTTTGATTAATATGTATTTTGTACCATTCATTTTGAAGGGTAAAAAAGAGAGGTAAATTAGAAATATGTTCTTTTATATTTTTAGCTTTATAGTTTCCACACATTCAACACAAAGTCAAATAATTTTCTAAAAAAATAAAACTTAATTTGTGTGGTTTGTGTTTTTAACTCCGAAATTAGATTTTCCTCCAAAAATATAAACCTTAAATAACATCCATCAGATACATAACAATAAAAATAGAAAATTATCTCAACCAATTGCATTATCTCTTTTTCTTTATATCTTTTTTTATTATTATTAATTTCCTCCAAATATAACATTTACTAAGGAAAAGAAAAAAATTTTCTCCATTTGTGTTATTTTTTCCTTTTACGAAAAAAGGAAGAAGAAGAAGAAGAGGAAGAAGGAGAAAGACAAATAATGTGGCTACCGAAAACAGACGCGACAAGTAAAGGAACAAGAAGTGGTTCAGTGGCTGTTGCAATAGACAAAGACAAAACTAGCCAAAATGCTCTTAAATGGACAATGGAGAATCTTACTTCTCGTGGCCAAACTCTTGCTCTTATTCATGTCGTTCCCAAATCTCATTCTTCTTCAGGTTAATTTACCCAAATTCTCAGATTCCCTTTAGGGTTTTCTTTCCATCCTTCATTTTTTGTTCAATGATTCTTGCGAAAAGTTTGGAGTTATTTAAGGGTTTTCGTTTTCTGGGAATTGCAGACATTGAAGAAGGAACATTACATAAGCAGCAAATGGAGAAGCATACAAAAGATCTCTTTGTATCTTTCCACTGCTACTGCAGCCGTAAAGAGGTCGAAATCAAATTATTAAAATTTCGGTTCACTTTTTGGTTAAGTTCGATCAAAGTTTGAAGCTTTTTTTATACATTTATGCAGATCAATTGTCTGGACGTTTTGCTTGAAGACGTAGACAAAGTCAAAGCAATAGTCGAATATGTTACAGTTTCTGCGATTGAGAATTTAGTCCTTGGTGCTCCATCAAGGAATAGCTTTATGAGGTAATCAAATTGATTAGGGCTTTGATTGATTGATTGGTTGCGTGCAGCAGAAGATTAACCAAAATTAGGGTTTCTTTTTTAAATTTTCATCCTCAACAGAAGATTTAAAACGGATTTACCAACGAGTGTGTCAAAGGCAGCTCCAGATTTCTGCAATGTTTACGTCATTTCCAAAGGAAAAATCTCTTCGGTTCGAAACGCCTCGCGTCCTGCTCCTTACCATCCATCAGTTCTCAGCGAATTTGACAATCACGAAACTGAGAAAAAACATAAAACAGGTGAAAGTTTGAATCTTGAGAATAGATGTTGCTTGCGTTTCAAGCAAATCAAACATATTCTTTTAACTCTTCCATCTTTCTTGTTTTCAACAGTTAACACACCGGCATTGCCTAGGGGACGAAGATCAGTTGATTCAGATGGTACAAGGTATTGTCCTGTTAGATTACTAACCGAATCCTGTAAAGTTACCTGAGTGTGATTACTTAACAATTTCCCGAATCTTGGCTTCGTTTTTGTGTAGATCAGGATTTGCGAGACCGCCACAAGGACATATGAAACTAATGGGGGACTTCTCAGATTCAGAGTCCAAATTCTCATTCATAAGTGCTTCACAACACGAATCGGACATTTCCTATATCAGCTCGGGGAGGCCGAGTGTAGATCGGTCTTCTTTTACCTGCGATTTACCAGAATCAGCAAGAACCTCAAGAATGTCAACGAGCTCAGAGCAGAGCATTGGGTCACATAGATTAGGAATCAAGTTTACGGATTTGGGCTATCTCAATAATTCTTCTACGGTTTCTGATGAGAGTGGAAGAACTTCTTGCTCCTATTCATCTCAGAGCTTGGTATAAGTTGAAATCGAATTCTGTTTTTTTTTTTTTTTTTTTTTGGTTTTATGTTTAATATTATCGGAAATCAGCAAAACTTCATATATGACCATCTANATGTTTGTGTTTTGTTGCAGGATGATGTTGAAGCCCAAATGAGGAGACTTCGTTTAGAGCTGAAACAAACCATGGATATGTATAGCTCAGCATGCAGAGAAGCTTTAACCGCAAGGCACGAGGTATTGGACATCTTTATCTCTCTGTTAAATTTATGGATGCTACTCCGATTTAACCAATCCAAACCAAACCCAACCAAAATCGAACCGAAGAGAATATAAACCGCAAACCAAAACCCAATAGGAAATAAACCGATTAAAACATAGACCAAAACCATATCAAACTGGAACTAGATAAATGGTATTATCATGTTTCTATATATCGTAAACTGAAAAATGAGAACGGAAAACTGGATTTGTCACTCTTAAATCTCAATTCTCATTTGGTTGATTCATCAAAATCGAACCGAAATCTAAATTAGTTAAAAATCTTGTTTTAGGCGACGGAACTACAAAAGCTGAGGTCAGAAGAGGAAAGAAGAATGGAAGAATTAAAGATGACAGAGGAAACAGCAATGTCAATGGTGGAAAAGGAAAGAGCAAAAGCCAAAACAGCCATGGAAGCTGCTGAAGCTGCGAACAGAGTAGCTGAAGTTGAAGCAAAGAGAAGGCTAAACGCAGAGATGAAGGCATTGAAAGAAAGCGATTCTTTCTCTCGACATAGCATCGTTCGATACAGGAAATACACTGTTCAAGAAATCGAAGAAGCAACTGGAAATTTCGCAGATTCAAGAAAAGTAGGAGAAGGAGGGTATGGGCCTGTGTTTAGAGGTCATCTTGATCATACAAGTGTTGCTGTTAAGGTTTTACGCCCTGACGCTGCACAAGGAAGATCACAGTTTCACAAAGAGGTAACAAAATCCTCAGAAGAAATCCTCAATTGTTTATTTTTACGAAATTTTAAACTCTCCACTAACAAAATCACTATATTGTCTACACCAAAGTTGAAACAAGACTATGTTACTGTTTTCTTTAAATTTTGTTTCAATAGTATTAGCTTTTAGATGCACATAAGAATCAGGTCAACGATGAGAAAGTATTGCTCTGCATTTCAAATTAATAAAACCGCTTAGCTGCATTTTAAAGCTAACTCCATCACATATCTCTCCAGCAAAATTTAGGAAAATCAGACAGTAGAAATATATGTTTTGGGAATCAATTTTCCAACATGGTGAGAACGGATGGGTGGTTTTGTTGATGGAGGGTTCAAATTTTCGAAAAGCAGTTGAGGGTTTTATTATTTTCGGTTTCTTATCGTTTACTTGTGTTACAAGAAAGAGTTTGAAACTTGATGTGTGTTTTTGACACACAGGTTGAAGTGCTAAGCTGCATAAGGCATCCAAACATGGTGCTTCTCTTAGGAGCTTGTCCGGAATACGGTATTCTCGTCTACGAATACATGGCCAAAGGAAGCTTAGATGACCGCCTTTTCAGACGCGGAAACACGCCTCCGATTTCGTGGCAACTGCGTTTCAGAATCGCTGCTGAGATCGCTACGGGTCTCCTCTTCTTACACCAGACCAAACCAGAACCAATTGTCCATAGAGACTTGAAACCAGGAAACGTTCTTTTAGACCACAATTATGTCAGCAAGATCAGCGATGTCGGGCTAGCGAGACTCGTCCCCGCGGTAGCAGAGAACGTGACTCAGTACCGAGTCACGTCAGCTGCAGGAACGTTCTGTTACATCGACCCTGAGTATCAACAAACCGGAATGTTGGGTGTGAAATCGGATGTTTATTCACTCGGAATCATGCTTTTGCAGCTTTTGACGGCGAAACAGCCGATGGGTTTGGCTTATTATGTGGAACAAGCGATCGAAGAAGGGACGTTGAAAGATATGCTTGATCCTGCAGTACCAGATTGGCCATTAGAGGAAGCTTTGTCTCTGGCGAAGTTATCGCTACAATGTGCTGAGTTGAGAAGAAAAGATAGGCCTGATCTAGGTAAAGAAGTGATGCCTGAGCTTAATAGACTTAGAGAGATTGGTGAAGAGAGTCTTGAGAGTGTGTTTTATGCTGGACAAGGACGGTTTTCACATTCTAGCCAAGTTTCTTATACATCGGTAAGATTTTGTCTTTAATTTGAAGACATTAATTGTATCAGATTAGATATATATACACATATCTCTATGATGTTTGATTTGTTTTTGTGGGGAATTGCAGGAAGGTAGGAGTGCTCCCGTATCGAATGCAGGATCTTCTATGTCAAACCCATAGTTTTGAAAACAGAGAAGGAATCTGGTAAGACATGATACTCTCCTGTTTCATATTAAGTTTATGTCTGAATCTTGTTGAGATGAACACTCATGATTGAGATTTTGATTTGCAGGAGATAACCTTCAGTAGAAGAAAGCCAATAGCAATATTTATTCAGGAAAAGAAAGTTGCTTGTTCGAGCTGAAGAAGAAATGTGTCTGTGATTTAAAGCCAACAAAAAAAGTTGTGTTCGATTTAAGAAACAATATGTATATACAGGGAATATGAATTTCCAGTGCACATTTTATGTTGGAGAAAATATGAAATTTATATTTTAAGATTAACCTTTTTTGACAGTGAAATTACTTACATGTTCGTTTGGCTAGACATTTTTTTCAAAAAAAAGAAATTACATGTTCGTCGACACGTAATACACAGTAAAGGCTACGTGGGAATGTTATAACGTTGTCAAGTGTTAAGACTTGACACACACAAAAAAACTGTTTTTTGTTGTCGTTGGGTGTTTAAAAATCGAAGTGTTTTTCGAAAGTCTTAAGAGAAAATCTTTGTGAGAGAAGTCCAACAATGGGACAAGGTAAAGAAGTTCAGACGACACCAGATCCTCAAGTTGAGATTCAGGTTTTAACACCTTCCGTTCCCTGTTTTTTTTTTAAGGCTGGTTTTAAGATTCTCTCGCACTGTTTGTTAATAACTGACTTTGTTTTTTTTTTTTTTTTTTTTTAATTNTTTTTTTTTTTTTTTTTTTTAACTGACTTTGTTTTTTTACTCAGGAAAGAGGAGAAATATTCTTCTTTTATAGGCCAAAGGTTAACAAAGAAGAAGCTCGCAGTGTAGACGATGTTCAGAGGTTATACATAGTCATGCGTCCAGAGTCCGGTGAGAATCCCGTTGAAGAGAAGCAAGACCCTCTCTCTGGTAAACAAGGTTCTGATAAAGATTCCGGTGACGGAGACGAGAATACTAGCTCTTCCGACGCCAAGAAAGGAGGCCACGGCGTTGAGGTAGATTGGTAGAAGAAGAACACTACACTTAGGGATTAATCTCTTACTAAAGGATTATTATGATTTTATCTCGATTTGGGTTTTTTTTTTTTTTTTTTTTTATAAAAAAGGTGGTGATTAAAAAATTAAAAAAAAAAATTTTAAAAATGTAGTAGTNGTTTCTGGTACGATTCATAGTGATGGGTAAGAAAAGTCTTCCTGATCCGAGTAAGAAATCGCAACCTTTTTGGGGATTCGTGGAGATAGTTACGACGAACGTTGAAGATGTTAAAATTGCTCTCAAAGGAGGTAAAATTTCGTTATTTTTTTAGGGGGGATTTATGTAAAATTTTGGTTAAAATTTAAGATTTATGATTTGAAATGCAGAGGAGTACGAGACGAAGACTAGAGGACGTAGACACAAGCCACCGGCGAGAGCTGTCGGAGAAGGAATATACCGAATTCTCCGACATAAACCTACTCCGACAAGAAAACACCATACGCATCTTGTCTATAAGCTCGAATTCCCATCGGGATCGCAGACCAGAGCACACGAGCCACAAGAGTCGATGAACATTGAACCGGAAGGCTCCTTCTTGATCCAAATACGAAACCCAGAGCAAGGAAGAGGAGGAAGAGGGGCGGGGTTTGGTGGGCTGAAGCGAAAGAGAAGGGCCCAGTTTCCAGCCCATCTTCAGGCCCATTTAGGTCATACCCGGTTTAGTGCAGCCGACCCGCCCGATTTCCTGAATTATGAAGGATGCGAGTTTTTACTGATCTCGGCGTCCGACGACATAGAGAAAGAGTTAGGGATTGAGTTGGAGCCTGACGATGAGTCCACGTGCGATCTTTTGAAGACTTTTGGGGACGATGTTGAAGCTACTCCTCTACTTCGCGGTACATGGGACTAATGGTGGATGCTCACTAGTAGCTAAATATTTTCTGACAAAAATGATTGCTAATGTAATGGCTAATGCTTAAAGCATGGACGAGTTTAGGTGGTTCACTTTTTGTTTCTTTATTTTGTAAAATGGTGATAGTAAGTTGTGTAAATCCTAATAACCTGGGCTTAGTATCATTAAATTCTAAACGAAACTAACATCATTTATTCAGATGATGAGAGGAACCCAAAACCCTTGAACCAGTGTTGCATAAATTCATAACCGAACTTCACTGATTCACTCGCTCTATATATGTGCAAGAGAATTACATCTCTTTGATCAGAGAAAGATTGGAGCCATAACAAGCGTGATGGTAGCCAGCATTTTTATGAGCACGTGAATCGACGGTCCTGCTGTGTCCTTGAATGGATCTCCCACACTGTGCCATTTATTTAAAAAGTAAACGATTTCTGCGTTAGAATTTAGTCTAACCTCGAAAGTAAAAGCAATGAGTCAATGAGGAAGGAAAAACGAAATTGGAAAAACTTGCTTACGTATCACCAGTTACTGCTGCTTTGTGTGAATCACTTCCTTTGCCTCCAAGTGCTCCAGTTTCTATGTATTTCTTTGCATTGTCCCAAGCACCTCCCGCTGTGTTTAGGAACAGAGCCATTAAGATACCACACACTGTTGCAAACATTAGCATTGCAGCTACAACTTTAGCTCCAAGCAGAGGTTGTCCCGTGTAGTATCCCAAGATCCGAAACATGAAACCTGAGGAGACCAAACAGAGAGGGTTGGCTCATCATCGTTTGTTTGTTTCTCCTTTCACTGTCTAAGCAATGACTCACCAACTACAATGGGTGATACTATAGCCAAAGCTCCTGGTTTTATCATTTCCCTCAAAGCTGAAGATGCCACAATGGCAACGCATCGACCATAATCTGGCTTCTCCTTGTAGTCCTTTTTACATAAAGCTCATATCACTAAGCAACTAAAGACACCATACAAATAAAGGGAACGGACACGTGAGGAAGTATATTTACCATTATGCCAGGTCTCTCAATGAACTGTCTTCTTACTTCATTGACAACCTCCTGTGCAGTTCGGCCAACTGCTGCACAAGCCCAAGCGCTAAAGAGGAAAATAAGCATGGCACCCAATAACCCACCGATGAAGACTTCTGGGATAGCTATATCAACCTGTTTAGATAAGAGGATTTTGGATGAGCATGAGGAACAAGAGGAAACATAATACAGAAAAGAGACATAATGTATTATCCTTCACCTCTTTGAAAGATACATTAGCAAACGCTGAAACCTCGTCCATATAGGCACTAAAAAGAAGGAATGACGCAAGGGCAGCAGATCCAATAGCAAAACCTTTCGTTGTTGCTTTTGTTGTGTTCCCAACAGCATCAAGAACATCAGTGATCTCACGGACACTTTCTGGCTGCAAGAGACAATTATTTAAGTATAACCTACAAGATTAAAAGATACAACATAGAGACAATTCCAACCACTTATGTGACACCGACCTGCTGGCTCATCTCAACTATCCCACCCGCATTATCAGCTATGGGGCCAAACATGTCCATTGTAAGAACATAAGCTGCAGTGCTTAGCATTCCCATCGTAGCAACAGCTGTTCCAAATAGACCTCCAGTGGGGTTTCCGTTTTCATCCACTAGTCCCGAGGTATTGCCCAGCCAAAAAGCAGAAATGATAGCTACACTTATTACTACAACAGGAAGAGCCGTGGACTCCAGACCCAAGCTGACCCCAGCAATTATATTGGTTCCGTGACCGGTGGAGCTAGCAAGAGCCAACGTCCGAACAGGCTCATACTTATAGTCAGTATAATATCTAGATATCCAGACAAAGACATAGGCTGTGACGATGCCAACCAAGCCACACATGAAGAAATTCAACCATGTAGATGGAGCTTGTTCACTGTAAAGCAGCCAACGAGTCGACTACAAAACAGAGATAATGCTGTCTGAGAATTCCATCAAATTACAACAATGACAAGGATTTCACTTGCTTATATTGCCCTGATGTGCATGTGTACGTAAAGTCAACTAACAAAAAGATTGAAAATTTAATTTAAAAAGCTATGGTTAAACAGTAGAAGAATGGACAAAATAATAAATGACAAATGTAAATGACATTACCCCGCCAAATGTCAAAACAGCTAATATAATAGTCAAAGAATATCCTTTCTGAAGCACCACCATTGGATCCTCGACCGAAGATTTCACACTAGCATTGCGAGTTCCCTTGATCGATAGGATGCCAATTGATGATATTATCAAGTCAAAAGAGTGTACAACTAGAGGAAATAGAATAAAGCCAGATGGATCTGCGTGATCAACGGAAAAGTTGAGTATGCAATAAAAAATCATGAAGCATGAGGTGTATATTACTCACAGAAGGATTTTGTATGCACACATTTTCTTATTCCATGTTTCTACTATCTTCCTAAATATGAATCGTAAACCCTTGGCGCTAGTTTGACCATGGTCGAAGTTGCCATGCAATTTAATTACTAAATACTAACTCTAAAAACTAAGGAAAAGCAGAGATGCCCCACAAACCTTCTATTCTGCACTTCTGAGCCATTGTACCCCCAAGTATCATTGCACTGATGATTTCTGCAGCTATACTTTCAAATAAATCAGCACCTCGAGCAGCGCAGTCCCCCACATTGTCTCCAACCTGCAAGAAAATAAAAATAATTTAAGCTTCAATGACGAACAAAGTGAATAATTTCTGCGAGATGATGACCCAAAGGTTCCACGCCCCGATAAAATCATGAACGTAGTGTCCATAAATGAAAACAACTAATACCAAATCAGCAATAACTGCAGGATTTCGAGGATCATCCTCAGGAATACCCTGCTCAACTTTCCCGACCAGATCTGCCCCAACATCAGCTCCCTTTGTGTATATTCCACCACCCAACTGAGCAAACAAGGCAACAAACGATGCACCAAAACCATATCCCACAAGAAGAAGAGGCACTGTAAGAAAAAGAGGAAATTCCAATCAATCAAGCTAAAAACGCATGCTGTTGCTTCTTCAGCAAATAGTCATTTGTCAAAATTTGGTAAAAATAATTCTTTTGAAAACCCATATAGCCTCTGGTCAGAACCAAATAATCTTCTGAACTCAGCACACTGATGCATAGAATATGGCTAGTTTTTTTTTTGGTTACCATATGGCTGGTTAAAATAGAATTGCCTTACATAAAAAGAAAAATATTCAGAAAGCAAAGAAACCTATGACTTACAATCAGTAACCTTCATTGAGCCTGGTGAATCCACGTCTAACCAAACATAAAATGTAGAATACAGGATGGCAATACCAATCACAGCCATACCAACAACAACCAGGGCTGAGAATCCACCAGCACGAACAGCTATCTGCATTAAACCCGCCACTTAGTAATTGGCCATATGTACATGAACTCCTATTATATCCTAAACTAAAAACAAACCTGCAATGCTTCTCTTGCGGATCGTCTAGCAGCACTGGAGACCCGCACATTAGCACGAACTGACACCCACATTCCAACATATCCAGCAATACCTGAACATAATGCCCCCAAAAGAAATGCAGCAACAGTAATGTATGCCGACATTGTCCTGAAGCAGAAATTTATACAATTGAGTATTATTTACACCAGCACAGAATCAACCAGAAGATTGTGTTCAAAATTATGCATCATCACCTTCCTAAACCAGAAGCCTCTTGCTGGGGGGTTAAGTTACGGAACAAGTATATGCAAAGAATCACAAAAGCTAGCAAGAACGCCATCTTGGATATAGTACCATACTGCGTTCTGAAAAATCCTTCAGCTCCATCACGTATAGCATCTGATATCTAGACAGTAAAGAATAAGCTCACAGTACAGAACTAAAAATGCAGCACAAAGTAGAAACATAGTAAAAAATCACGAATAAAATAACCTAAACTTGTGTGAACTTACCTGAACCATCTCTGGAGGTCCTTCATCTTTAGCTAATACCCATTTGGTCAGGTATACGGACAACATGAAGCTGATGATGCATACGACAAATACAAACAGAATGATAGGAGAAGTACGTGCTCCCATGTAAAAGATCCCTCCAAAGCTCAAAAGCAGAAGTACAGAAAGGACACGAATATTTAAATTTCGCAGAATCCGGATTATCTGCACAAAAACAACTCATTTGTTTTACAACTTCACAAAAGAGGAAAAGAAAATTAAGATACTAAGAAAGCCAGTTATAACATCAACACATATATTTATAGCAATAGCATGAGAAAGACATGCTCAAGAGAGAAGGGTATAATATCCTAACCAGTGGACTATAGGTTTTACTACGCATGTCTGGAAACGTCCTTGGCCTGTCACTGTAAGACAGGAGACTGGCCTGCTCAATATCTTCAACCATCATCATGTTTTGCAATGAATTTGCCCTCCGAACAATGGGAAGAGGTATAAAGTCAGTGCTATGGGGCAGCTCGGCCCCAGAACTTGGACGCTGAATCTTGATACGCTACAAATTGCCCTCCAAAGGTTTACCACTATTTGACCTTAAACCGCTAATTCTGACTATATATTGATCCCACAGCTTCTTCAAACTTTCTCACTCGGTATTGGCTTTGAGAGCAAGAATTACCGTATATAGTTTCCAACATAAGAAGAGTTTCTGAAATAAAACCGACAAGTATTAAGCCTTTTGGAATCCACTCGTCATCTATCGAAAATCGAACAGCATATTGAAACTACATATATGCAAAACTACTCCCAATATAATAAACGGTACAGGGAACCAATAAGCGACCAAAATGTATTGCCGACCCATAAAACTCTCCGGTAAGCTTCAGCTACATTCCATAAAACTTCAGTGTCCGGCAAAGCCTATTCTATCAGGAACCCAGATAAACGCAATAAACAAACAGTGCATGAGACGCGAGGACATGCTTGACTAAATCCTCAATATAAAAACACAACGAGACTTGGCTTTCGTTCCCAATCAACCGAACACCAACATTTCATCGATAAAAACTATCAGATCCAAATTCTCACTATCATGATCTAGACGAAAACGTAATGCGTTAAGAAACGACAGAGAATTAGCGAAATTGTAGGCAGTCAAAAAAAAAACACACGATTTTTTTTTCCCGATATGCGAGTAAGAAAACCCAAAATCGGCGAAACAGTGAAAACAAATTACGGCTCGAGAGAATGATCAGAAGGAAACCGTCATTGAAGAAGCTTTGTCCTAGCCGAAGAAGCGTTCTCCACTCTCTCTCTATTTGTTGTCACTTGTTACCGTAAATCCAACGATGTTCGTTAATTTAATCTCAATGTAGGGTTAACATAGTAATTTCACACAGAACGTAAGAGCTCCAATGACAAACACGTAATCATATTAATTTCTTCCTAACTTTTGTTTGTGTATGCGTAAACCGTAGGCAATTAGGTAATAATTGTTATAAAACTAATAAAAACACATAATGTTGTTAGGTAAAAATCAATTAACACATGGTGTGTTAGGTGAATTCAATTAGG
>OVAY01000080.1:0-49263 GCA_900406395.1 Kernera saxatilis
TATAATTAAAAAATAACTAAGATCTTTTTCTAAATTTTTCAATTGATCATGCTCTAAGAAATCTCCAATATAATTCCTAGCCCACCTAGAGCCTAAAGACCTACCTATAGATATGTTTGAACTTTTTTTGTTTTGTTTTGTTTGTTCAATGATATGTTTGAATTTGTTATAGATAATGAGGACTAAAGTTGAGGCACATGAAATGGGTCGCGACTGTTGAAGCCCAATTCATCTTGTCTGATGCGTACAAAATTACATATATAGAGAATATCACAACCAGCCCATTAAGTAAAAAGACACAATAACGTTTAGCTATTAAGTCAGCACAACCATTAGTCCTTTCGAGTTTCCCTCCAACATCATCACTTTGATTAGGCCCAATTCAATAACTTCTACACAGTACTATACAACGAATTTCATTTTTTTTTTAATGAGATTTTTTGTTAACTTTTAATCCCTTCCTCTTGCTTACAGCCTGTACCGATCAGGCTATCAAACCAGTGATAACCGGATTGGTTTAATTTTTCATACCTAAACCAGATTAGTCATGGTACTTATTTACACATAAACGGATTGGTTAGTCGGATTGGTTAGTCCCCACAATGTTGCATCCTACATACAGAGCCGGTCTTGGTTACAAAACTAACCAAATTTAAATTTGTGGCCGCTCATAAATTTATTAATTTGAAGGGCTGCTATTTTGGAGAAAAAAGTCATTAGCTCTGCTGATAATTCTGTTGCAATATGGAGAGAGAGTTGATGGTTCAAATTTCAAAGGATGATTTGTTTTTCCTTGATAAATCAAAAGTTAGTAGCCAAACAAAAAAAATTTATGCTTGGAACAACTAAAAGTTCTGAATCTACTCTGCGTACATATATATGACATGAAAATATTTGGTGACGTTTCTTGGAAAACACTTTGTAATGAAAAAGAATAAGTTTTTTTTTAAACTATTTAAAATCTAGAAGATCTTCCGATCAGATGCATTGTACCCAGCAATTGCAATTGTTAGTCGTAAAGTAAGATTATATTATTTAAAATTGCTGAAAGAGTGTGGTCAAATAAATCAGTGAACTAGTTTGCATAAAGGTATAGAATTCTTTTTTTTTTTTTTTTTTTTTAAANTTTTAAAGAAAGTTTCATTCATGCATATATATACAGTGGTAACATCTTTTAAACCGTGTTATTTTGTGTGTGGGTGGCATAAGTTGTTAAAGCTCCACACTACTGATTTGAATCCAGCCCTAGTATGATACGTTTTGGGCCACCTATATGTATTCAGGACCGATTCTGATCGTGTGCCGTAGGTGCATTTGCACCGGGTCTAGGACCTAAATTTAAAAAATTTACGCTAGTCGAAGACCAAAAATTAATATTATAAATTTTATACTGAGTCGAAGGCCCAAAATTTTCTAAATTGTACCGGATCTCTCCAACAATTGAGCCGGCCTTATATGTATTTGATTGATCTTCTACGTACTTAGCTAATTTATTGCTTAATACAATTTCATCCCAATATGTATTATCTCATGATCCTCTTTTTTTAAAAAAAAAAACGATTTGCTACTACGAGAAATCTGTTATGTAAAGTTTTATTTTTTGATGATATATTCAAAAAAAATATATTTAATTATGAAGTACACATTGCAAATTTATGTTGAGAATTGGATTGACATTTTGAAAGAGTCGAGTAAGCGTTTTATATGATTTCATCATTTAATCATACCACTTTTACTAAATCATGTGCAAGTTCCTGTCAGAAACTCGATAATACGACACGAATTAACATGATCGATGCCCATATTATTTATTTTTTTGTCATATATGCAAAGAGGTTGTCAGAAAAATCAGATGTCGTCCATTTTATTAGACTTTGACTTCTAGATAGACAGCCATTTCAATTATATCATGATCCACGTCGTAAATTGTCAAAGTAAGTAAGTATGAAATATCACGAAAAACGATTTAATGAAATGTCAATATTCAAAATATTGTAGAAGAGCCTAGAAAAAGGTTGAACATAAACTATATTGGTTACATAACTTTGTATGGGTCCAACGGACCGTTAATGGCACTTATTTAGGTTTTGTCGGTAACAAAAGAAGAAACAATCAAAGGAAAACAACAATTTTTAATTAGAAGTAAAAGATTACCCATTACTTATAACTGCAATCGTGGAAAATGTAAACGATGTTAAGCACGATACTGAATTAAAATTTAGGTCACCCACCCATCTCGCAGAACTAAAGAGAGAGATATTAAGAAAAACAAATAATTTAAAATTTTCTTTCGTTTTTAATGTAACAATGCATATCTGTTACTCTCTCCGGATTTTTATTAAATAATTTGGTGACTTTTGTGTTTCATATTATTTGATGTGCTATATATCTATTCAATATGCTAATTTAAATAATTTTTATCTATAGCAGTAATTATAGAGAAGGATACTTCATCATTTTATATATTTTCTTAATCTCTGCGCAATCAACAAAAATACCATATAAAATAACATATGATAGGAGTATTAAAATTGAAGGATAAAAAGCTGCTTCATCGGCAAATCAAACTAAATACATTTAACCCAGAAAATTGAAGAATTCAATTCCGAAAACAGACTTTCTGTGCAAAGAAATTGGCCCGAACAATATACAAGTACTATAATTGTTTAGCAGAGATTCATTTTAATTAATCGTGGCAGCATGTTCAGTTCTACTCAAAGCACAAACCCGCTGTATTTCTTATATCAAACAAGCATAATTAAGCAAAATTTCATTAAAAATCTTTGAGACCGTTAAATTATACGAATTTCTTGAGTTCTGACAACAAAATTATTTTGTTATTGATTCGAGAAAAACTCTTGTTTGCCTCTTTCTACTAATTTTCACTACAAACCAATAGAAAACTATATGAACAACGAAGCAAAAGACGTAAATTATTAAAAAAATGGAGTTCTAATCAAATTCAAAAACATAATAAGATAAATCTTTAGAAATTAGGAATATAAATAACGAAACACACGAAAACCACCAACGTATGTGGGGAAAAATAAAAGATTCTAAAAATTGTTTTGAATCATTCAGCCTCATGCCGCCAAACAAAAGTTAGGAGAAGTGTAATACCGGTTAATAAAAACATGTTTTGGTTACAAGATGGTAGTATGTCAACTACACATTATTTGGACCATTTAATTGATTGAACAGTCTTACGAATTAAATTTAGAAAGAAAAAAAAAACGTACCTTATTTTCTTCATATATCTACTGTCATTGAAATAAAACTTATGTCTATTTATTTTTTCATAAAAAAATGTAACGAGATTTCATGTATGATATAGCAACAACGACGATAAAACCATGGAGACTATATATATGATGGTGATGCGGCAGCAACTACAAAGACTCATCGTGAAATTAAAATTTAACAAGAATGTATGCTAATTTTTAACACATAGCTTAGAAATTACTCCTTTACAAATTTGCTAGAAATTTAACTAACAAAAACAACAATAGATAATTTGCCTAATACTAAAGATTTTGAAAAAAATATATGACAAATACTAAAGTGGCAAAATCATAAATTATGGAGTGATAAAAACTTGGGGTAATTGGAGATATCCATGAAAAATGTGACTTTATTTTCTGACTATTTGTTAAAACAGCTAGTATATAATTCCGAAATTTGGATTGATGTATATCATAAATTCATAATAGCGAGATATATTAGTATACAGTAAGAAGTAATACAATGATGTAAGAATGATTATGGGCGGAAAGCTGAAATCTAAATCAATATTATAAGCAGAAAACTGGGAATTCCCTAATTAACAATGTAGTGTGTTATAAGGTATACATGATAACATGTTATGATTATTTATATCATGTGATAAAATAGAATAATGTGTGACAAGATTATATACCAAATTCGACTGATTATGGGTTAGGACACGTATGGGTGGAAAACCGAAAACTCAGATAAATGCTATTGCATTTGCATCAAACCTTTATTTACGATTTTGCTATTTTGATATTGTCCTAAATTTGAAGTATTTGACAAATTAACTCAAACGAAAAAGGTACTAGCGAATATGTAGAGTTACCATTTCAATTTTCTTTTCTACGACACAACAAAAAGAAAATAAAAAGTCAAAAGGGGTGGCAAAAATGTGTAAAAAGAGAGGAAGAAACAATCAATTATGGCATGTGAATTAAAAAAAAAAAAAGGACACAAAGCAGACACTCTTCTCTTCACCACCGCCACGACCCAAATGACTCTCTCTACTTATTCATCAGCCTTATTTTCATATCCGTTAGTTACGATCTCTCTTTGAAAAGTCAAACCTCTTAATACGTCTCACGTGTTTTTTAACTTTTTATTTTCGCACACCACCCAACTCAAACGAAAACAAAAAAGAAAGTCAAATCTATGTTCCTCGCTCGTTCCATAAGAAAATTATACTAATAAATTTAAACTAAGGGCAGTTTTTTTTTTTTTTTTTGGCATATATAAGAACAGCTTTACAATAGTTGTATTTTCCATGTTTTGACTTTTTAATAACTGTGAATTTCTGCCATTTCCTTTATATTTAAAGCCTCACCTCCTCTCTCTCTTCTTCCTAACTTATTCAAACCAATTCACATCTTCCCAAACCCAACTACTACACCTTCTAGCAAGAAAAATATATATAAAAAAAATTCCCAGCTTCTTTGATCAATATACTCATCTGGGTTCTCGTCAAAATTCACACCCTCTTCATTAATTTTCCGGAGGATAAATGGATGATGAGATCGAGATTCCTCCGTTCTTCCTTTGCCCCATCTCTCTAGAAATCATGAAAGATCCGGTGATAGTCTCTACCGGAATAACCTACGACAGAGACAGCATCGAGAAATGGCTCTTTTCCGGCAAGAAGAATTTGTGTCCGGTCACCAAACAAGACATAACCGACGCAGATCTCACACCGAACCACACTCTTCGCCGTCTCATCCAATCTTGGTGCACCTTAAACGCCTCCTACGGCGTCGAGAGGATTCCCACACCAAGACCTCCGATTTGTAAATCTGAGATCGAAAAGCTCATAAGAGATTCAGCCTCTTCTCATCGAAACCAGGTCAAGTGTCTCAAACGACTTCGTCAGATTGTATCGGAGAACGCGACCAACAAGCGGTGTTTGGAGGCGGCGGGAGTACCGGAGTTCTTGGCCACCATCGTAAGCAACAACGACTTGGAAAATGGGTTTAACACTTCGAGTAGTTTGACCGACGAAGCCCTCAACTTACTCTACCATCTTGAGACCTCAGAAACAGTCCTCAAGAATCTTTTAAACAACAAGAAAGGCAACGATATCGTAAAGTCGTTGATGATGATCATGCAGCGAGGGATCTACGAGTCTAGAGCCTATGCGACTATGCTTCTCAAGAACATTCTTGAAGTAGCGGATCCAATGCAGATTATGACGCTGAAGCCAGCGGTTTTCACCGAGGTCGTCCAGATCTTGGACGACCGGATCTCGCACAAGGCCACAAAAGCCGCGATGCATATATTGGTGAACATATGTCCTTGGGGAAGGAACAGACACAAGGCCGTGGAAGCGGGAGCGATCTCTGTGATAATCGAGCTTCTCATGGACGAGAGCTTCTCATCAGAGAGGAGAGGTCCAGAGATGGCGATGGTGGTTCTTGATCTGTTGTGTCAGTGTGCGGAGGGACGAGCCGAGTTCTTGAACCACGGAGCAGCCATAGCAGTAGTGTGCAAGAAGATACTGAGGGTTTCGCAGACGGCAAGCGATAGAGCGGTTAGGGTTTTGTTGTCGGTGGGAAGGTTCTGCGCGACGCCATCTTTGCTGCACGAGATGTTACAGTTGGGTGTTGTAGCGAAGCTGTGTCTTGTGCTTCAGATTAGCGGTGCCAGCAAGACTAAAGAGAAGGCAAAAGAGTTGCTTAAGTTGCACGCTAGGGTTTGGAAGGACTCGCCTTGTCTCCCAAGAAACTTGATTCTTGCATATCCCTCATGATGAAAACAACGAACAGACATACATACAAACGAGTCCGATTCTCAATGAGTGCAAACACTTAAACGAGAGTAATTCTTCTTATGCTGTTGAAAAGACTAGTGGAATATTCATATAATTAATCCAATTTTCTTTAGTTATCCTTTTAGTACTTTTGATGTTCACAATGTAGATAATAGTGGAAATTGTTCATCAAATTATTTTTCTTAAAAGACACTGCAAAGATATCAATAAAATCACGGGTTACAACTTACATGGCTATTCTCACTTGCATGTTCATTATTGTGAAAACGCTTTTATTCGTATGGGTTTTTCTTTTATATATCCTTTTCCATTATTTCTAAAAAAGGAGCATGTCACTATAATCATCGATCTTTATTTTTATTTTTTTTAACCAGTAAATGATTTGTATGCATAAGTTTTCGACTACAATCATTTTCTTATGAGTGATAAATCAGATGCATATATCAGCTTTATAACATCCAAATTTAGATCAGACTGTTTTAATATTCGTATTATGTAGTTTTTAACAATCAGGGCACATGGTGTTGGTACACTAATACAAAGGAAAAAATTTATACTAGCGTACTAAAAATAACAATAAAAATAAAATCTTTTTTTTTTTCAGATCGCATCTGGTTGGAATTTCATTCTTCTAATACCTTTCTTAGGAGAAAAAAAACACAGAGATATGTGTGTTATACTTTTGCGTCGCATCTAATGACTCAAATTCTCATTGACCAACGAAATTAGAGACGTCGACTGACTAGAGAACGTAGTCGAGAGTGACGAAAAAATATAGAATACAAAGAAGTTGACACAGAAGAAAAGTGAGGAGCAGGCCAATATTGAACTATACCACCCACCCATATCACATAAAATATAGTATATAGCTAAAACAAGTAAAAAACATGGCCATTTTCTAAAAAGTGATCACTGTTTTTTTTGACATATCAGATCACTTTTTTGATAAAATAGAGGAGTCATATATTGCGAGCAAGCTCACATAATCTAGATGAGTTTAAAAGTGCAATAGATGGGTCCAGAGGGGACCACAACTTGTAGTTGTAGTTGAACAGTACACAGACAGATTCATAACTCATAAATAAATACACAAAAAAAGTCTTCAATTTGATAAACAGAACAGTTGTGTTTGTGCTGTTTCTCAACCATCCCAATTCCCAAATACGCTCCTGGCTCTTACCTTAGAGCATATCCATCAACCAGAATTTCTAAGAGTTTTCTCGAAGAAAATAATATTAATATTTTAATATATTTTTATTATATAATTAAATTTTAATTTGTAAAATAAATTTGAACTAAATTACGAGAAACACATCTTTTATGGAGTTTTTAAAGATTCTCTTTTGAAAACTCCTTCAACCTTTTTTTTTTTTTTTTTTTTATTTTTTTTNTCAACCTTTTTTTTTTTTTTATTTTTAATTATTTTATTAATAAAAATAATAAAACCTCTTATAAAAACCTTCGAATGGAGATGATCTTATATTCTTCTTCATCTTATTATATTATCATTATTAATATTAACTATTATTACAATTTATAGTCATTGTTATTACTATTTGGTGGTAATTTTTTTATTGGTTGGAATTATTTGAAACATTTAATGTTCTATCTTTATGCAGATGTATTTACATTGGGTCCAAAATCCAAAATCCAAATTTTGTATACATTTAGGAGCCTAAATACATTTATAAAAACACAGTTAAAGTGTATTTAGGAGTTTTCTTTCTGGACTACACCGGATCTCGCTTATAATTGAGTTAACTTGTTTTGAATAATCATTTTTTAAATCGAAACAATTGTTCTAAACTGTATTAAAAAAATTGATTTAAAAATCTTACGAGCGATATTGTTAAAAAAAAATGAGTTTCCGAAAGCAAGGATGGTCCAATAAGAAATCATATCATAGACCTCCCCTTGTTTTTGAATTTCAATCCATCATATAAAATCTACAGAATACATGGTCTAGATGTGGAAGTTTTGGAAATATATGCATTTCGTTTTTTCTTCTTTGGTATAAGCATATTACTTTTAGTTATTCCCTTTCCATGTGACTTGGAGTATAATTGCGACTACCAAATTTATTGCTATATTAACGTCTACTTTTCGTATGTATACATTTTGGTAGATGAGGAGAAGCCGCATAGCCACATATTTATATCCAAGCCTTTGTATTTTTGATCCAATTAAATATAATACATGTGAACTGGACGTGAAGGACCAAACGATTTTGACGCCGCAAATGAAGACTTGTTTTTAATTTTTATTCGATCGTACGTATCATATTATTTAACGAGAGAGTTAATTTCACTGCAACGTATGGTTTAATCTTTAAATCAAATGGATCCCATGTCAAGGCGATAACACAGACACGCCAACGTCGACTTATCATTTTTTTTTAAGTTCATTTTCTTTATCGTTAACTCTTTTGCATCGATAAGGAAAAATAAATCCTACACAAATTATAGACATATCAAAGGAGAAAAAGGACAATCCCACAAGAAGTACATATACAAACCCTGTCAAGTGTCAAGAGTTAAATGTACTTTCTGGTATAGAGAGCCCTATGGATACGGTTTTATATTTGACCCGCTCACTATTATTAATTTTATATAATTTTATTTTTCTTCAAACGTATGGTTTGAAAAAATTACCAAACTATCTCGCGTAGTTTCTAGACCAATCAATTATTTGCATTGCAGATAAAGGTATATGGTTGCGACTTGCATACATGGACGCAAATGGTTTTTAAAACTGATGAACGGCATCTAGTTTTATTGTTTTGTAATATTTTTAATTTTTGTCTCAAAATTCGGCACCATTTTTTTTTTTTTGTTGGCACTCATTTTTATGGCTTAGAGCTACTAAACAGAAAAAATAATAAAGGAAGAAATCTCTTTCGTTACTTATAGTTAAATCCGATTTGTGTTGTGGAGTTGGAATCAAGTTCACAGAGCAGAATGATATTTGGCTCTTGGATTTCACAGTTTGTAGTCAATTTGGGTTAGGAAATCGGTAATTACTAACCGGGTTTCTATATCAGTTGTTAATCCGACTCCAAGTCCGGTTATTATAAAACCAGCACAAGTAGCAAAAAGGAAACCGACTACACCTCCTGATTTGCTTATGTTTATATTTCTTATGCCAATGGCAACTCATTGTGAAAAACCAAATCGATCGGTATAAGAACTTAACCAAGCTCTATGGTCCCATCTGGGGTATTTTCATATATCTGTTATTGTATACTGCTAGTAAAAAAAAAAGGTAAATCATCATTCATGAGTTACATAATGATAAACATTATTATTATTATTTTCTGCTACGCAACAACTCCACCACAGCTGAAACCACTCCTTTCCCTTCCACTGATATATCCAAACTCGGATCCTCTATCTTCCTCTTCAGCAGCTTGTCCACCTCTCCCCGCAATCTCTGCACAATTACAAAAACTTATGAACAACCAAACAAAACAAAAAATGATTTGACAGAGATAATCCAAATTTTACCTGTATCAGTTCCAAGACGTTCTTTGATGCTGAGAAATGGAGATACCCTCCCAACATCTCTATACCTTCCCCGGTTTTGCTCGGGATAAGATTGCCACCAAACATAAGGAGTGCATAATCTGAAATGTTTGTTGAGTCCCGGATATAAACACTTGTCGTCTTCACCTTCTCGCTGTAAACCAAGTACGGCAACGAGAAGAGATTCACTCTTGCGTTCACAGATCCAGGGTGAATATCAACTTTACCCAACTCTTTCGTGTAGAACGCCGTGCGCTTCCCTCTTCTTTTGCATTGCACCACATTTGGGTACAGCCCCGCACACAGCACCGCGCTTATCATCTCCATATCGTGGCTGTATTGGTTGTACGCCTGAATATCACCACCATGTGCATGTGAAAAGAATCAGTAGTTTTAGATTCCATCAGCGTTCCAAAATATCATTGGACTATAAGGACTGGTTCTTGACGCTTACATTTGGCCCCCTTGATTTGTCTACGAACCCTATATCTGAAAGAAGATCAAGAAACTGGTTTCTCATATCCTCCATCATCCTTAGGGTTACAGGGGAAAGAAAGTTTTCCCAACAAAAATCTCTTTCGTTCCCACCACGCTTTGCATCCCGATATCCCTCAAATGCCTTAACAAGAGCAATGTGATCACTGCACAACAGAGAGATGCCAATCTTTTCTGTAAGAAACAGAACTCAGAGACCTGATTGATCCTCTGGGTAAAAAATAAAGTAATTCGCCTCTAGGTCATACCTGCAGGAATCACCAGCAAAATATCTTTTCGCTTCATCGGCTTCCTCTTTCCTATTTAGTGGTAAGACAAATGGAATACGATATGCCAGAGCAGCGGCGATTGTCAGAGCAGGATTGACACACTGGAAGATAGCTCCAATCAGAAGCATCTTTCCTATATTTGGGTCTACAGGTAGAGTGCAAAGATGGCGACCTGTAACATGACGGTTTCAAGTATAAGCATATATTAGAAATTATAACATATACATGCACAATGATAAAGACAAACAAGGTGCTGCTCACCAAGGGGTGTAAGCGCTTCCATGCCATCTAAAGCACCAATTGTTTTGAGAAGTTCAATAGCATTCTCAACAGCAAGCGCATCTGGCGGCTGCAGTGCCTTTGCCAAGAATGATCCTATGGATCCAACCTGCAAACTTTTGATATGCAGGCATAACTCTTGCAATGGAGTCCGTATGATTTCTGGTAACTGATACTGTGGGAAAGCATCATAGATAACTTTTGGATACAGCCTATAACAAACTCCAGCTTGGACACGTCCAGCACGACCTCGTCTCTGCATTTGTACCAAAGCCCCAGAGAAAAGCGCGGGTTTTAGGATCTTACCAGTATAACCATGATTTGAGCGTGGTACTTAGATCGTTCAATGAAAAGGATCTTGATTGCTGATTGGAGATTTGGGTGTTAGTTGGGAATACCTGGTGCGCTGAAGCCTTTGAAATCCATGATGGCAAGAGGCATGCCACCTTGTTCAAAGCATCATAGCTAGTTTCCTTTGCTTTACCGCAATCCACAACATAAACAACATCATCAATTGTGATACTACTCTCAGCAATGTTTGTAGCCAAAACTATTTTCCTACAAAAGCAGATCATTTGCTTAGAAAAATTGCTACAAGAGCACAATGATAAAAGCAGAATCAATAGCTTGTAAGGCTAACCGCTTGTTAGGAGGTGGACGGTCAAAAATTTCACGTTGGTTAACCGTCGGCATTGAACCATGTAGAGGAAGAACTAAGAACTTGCTACAATCTCCAAGCAAGCTGTTCCCTTTAATTTTTTCAAGCAGATTCGAAATCTCATCCCAGCCAGTGAGGAAGACAAGAATCGCCCCACCACCTTCACGACGGCAAATATGTTCGATTGTTGCCTCAACCTACGACCAAGTTTCAACGATAAATTCCTTATGAGATTCTCCACTAACAGATTATATGAACTAGATATTAGCTGGATTTCAGATGGAAGTTAACAAGAGGATAGAACAAAACTCATACCAGATCCAAATCAATCTGTGCACCAGACCATGCTTCAAGAGAAATTCTTGTGGCCGAGCTATAACTTTTATAGTGAACATTGATGTCAAGATCCTAAACAAATAAAATAACACTTGGTAAGGCAGATTTCAAGCTTTCAAGGTAAAACATATTCTCGTATGCTTCAAGCCTTTGAAGATGAAAAAAATGCAAAAAGTTCACGCTTGCTGCGGTTTTATAAACTGGTATAGAGACAGTTTATCTTCGATGCTTGAGAAAAAGTTTCTCAGGCTAGCCTTTAACATTTCTATCTGCTCGAGATGTTAATTGAGTCAATATTCCATAATGAAACCTATGTCTTGAGAATTAAAGTTTAGTCTCCCTGTGCAGATAGATGCTAAGTTCAACTAATATTCTGTAAATTTACCATCTCCACAATCTTGGAATTTGCCAGTTTTGAGGATTTTTCCCATATTCTATCCAGATATAAATTGTTATACATAAACAAGCTGATAAGCTGTTCCAACTATTCGTCTTTATGCTGCATATTTCAATAATATTTTGCTTGGATACCATTGGGAAGCATAGTCATACCTCAAACACCGTAGTCAGGTCGTCTTTCTTGGATTCTGAGTCCCTTCTTCTACCTCTCGAACTACCTTGATAATTCCCTGAGTCAGACGACTTAATACTATAGCGACTTTTCTCCAGTACATCTTCTAGGAATAACTCTGTCACAGGGAATGTGAACCCCTGGCAATAAGTTGAAAAGATGAGTCACAAATATATAAACAAGACATTGGATATGTGACTAGTCATACCAGGATGTGCATAGTTGGAGCGTTCCCAAAATATGTTGAGAACATGTCAGCGTTAATCGTAGCACTCATCAGAATAAGACGTAAATCTGGGCGTCGAGGAAGAAGATCGCGTAATATGATTAGTAGGAAATCCTCATTCATGCCTCTCTCGTGAATTTCATCCACAAGCAAATGGCTTATGCTAGTTAGATTCGGATCCTCAATCTGCATTTCAAAAATTGAGTCGCCACAGAAGCATTTCAAAATTACTGAAGTCTAAAATATCATAGTTCAACAAAAATGTTGAATTGTATCTTACCAGCCGCCGGAGTAAAACGCCAGTTGTGCAAAAGAGCAATCGTGTTTGATCAGAACGCTTTGATTCTAGACGAATCTGATAACCCACAGAGTCACCAAGGGACTCACCCCTTTCAGCAGATATACGAGATGCAACAGATATGGCAGATATACGTCGAGGTTGTGTACAAATTATGTTGCAGTCAGCACCTCTTAGGGATGATATCTCTTCTTCCAATATAAATTGAGGAAGTTGTGTTGTTTTACCACACCCGGTCTCTCCTGACACTACCAATACCTGAAAAATAAACAGAGGACACAAGTATTAGTGCAAGATCAACACTGCAACACTACTCAAAGAAATAGCTTGAGAATATTATTTGGAGAGGGGAGAAAATAGCTGATAGACACAGAGAAGAAAAACATACTAAAAGATTACCTGATTTTCTGAAACAGAGTTAAGAAACCCCTCTTTCATTTTGAAAGCAGGTAGCTTTTCTCTGAAAGCTTGAAGTGCTTTTACACTGTCAGTTGCCTGTGTTGAAACAGTTATAAATTGATGTTATGTCCAGAATCTACACATTCCCTAATGCATACAGTTTTCTTAGGCCATATCTACCTTTAGTTTTTCCTGCCTTTCCTTGAGCGCAACACTGAATTTTTCTTTCTCATGAGAATCCGAAAATTTGGAAGCAGAATCAGGTCTTTTCAAGCCAAGAGTTGCTGTACGATCCTGCTGGTCATTAAATGCTGAAGTAGAGACATTTGAAGACCCTGATTCGTGTGTTGTTTTCAAAAGAGTTCCAAGTTTTTTCTCTGTCTCTGAAGACATTTGAATCTACAAGAAAAGAGTTTAAGCTTTTGAGCAGCCAAATCTAAGTATAATAAATTTGCTACTAGTGTCATTTCTATTACCTCTTTCTGAATGGATCCATGTCGTTCATCAAGATCTGCCCGATAATCTGGCAAAGGAACTTTGCTAACTACAAGAGCCTTCCCTTTATTGTACGCATGACTTCCTTTCCAAAAAGGAAGAAAAAAATTCATGATATAATCTCACCATGAAAACTAAAGAAGTACTTGTAGAAACAAATGGATGGTTTATGAAGAAGGTTGTCGAGAAGATACGCTTACAAGTAAAGTCCCATCTGATAAGCCATATCAGATAGTATCTGCTGATCTGCCCGGCTAAAATTACGCTTTATTACCATCTCCTGTTCTCCTCCTGTTTTCATTTGCTCAATCTTGTTCCACCATTCATTCTCATCAAGAACTTCCATCTGAAATTAACTGGTTCCCATTAGCCTTGTTAAAATTCACCCACCCAATACTCCTAAGTAAAGATTAGCATCTCCAACTACATCTAATTAGTTTCATGGACTGCGACACGGCCAAGAAATGAATCAAAAACTTTACCGCAGGGCTGAGTTGTACAGACAATGAATGCACGTTAAACCTAAGAACCGATGCTTAAGCTTCTCACGACTGCGTGAAGGAACTACGGAATTTCAACTCAATCTGTTCAACTCCAGATTCTAAAATTTCTTAAGGACTTCATATTCCTATTTCGAATTTTAGTATCGATTTCTAACCGTTCACAAGTCGACCAAACAAGCAGGAGCTAAAAATGGAGAAATGAGTAAAGTTCGAACAATGCGTCCATACCTCAGCCTGTTGCTGGCGCAAACGCTCGGCTCTCCACACCGGATCCCACCATCGCTGTTCCCCGCGGCCACCTCCGCCGCGTCCACCACCGCCGCCGCCACGTCCACCACGACGACTGGAGGAGAAACCTCCGCCTCGGCGAGCACCCTGAGAATTAGGACCGCGAGGAGGCATGGCAGCGATCTGGAAGAGAGGACGAAGCGGAAAGGGTTTGGAAGAGAATGGAAGGAGGAAGCGAAGTGTGGAGAAAGGAGAGAGGCAGAGAAATGACAATTGCATTCGTGTAATGTTTATAAGTTTTTCAAGTAATTTTAAAAGTTGCAATCGCACTGACGTTTTCTTTTCTTTTTTTGTATTGAGTGTTCACTGTACAAGAATAGATAGATACACATTGGAAGCTTAACCTAACTAGTTTCAAGTTCAACCAAACAAATGATAATTTCCATTGTTCTTTCCTTTTGCTAAAGCATTATGACGTCACCAAATTGAGCCATCTCAAAGTTCTCAACCTCAACTATGGAGAGGGACTTGGACAATTTCTTCTACCGGTGACAATAACAATCAAAGAAACATGATGTAAACCTAACAAATATGTTCATAACCAAATTTTTTTTCTTGCTACCTCTACATACTTTTTCATGCTTAGTAAGTATTCGTTATATCATCTAGCGTAGATAGCTCAAATGGTATACTAGATGGTTGTTCAAAAATAAGTTTTATTCTAACGAAATCGTCAAGTTTTTTTCTTTCAAAATCTACGATCCGAATATAGTGCCGAAAAAATAAAAATTTAATAAGGTATAGGCTCCGGTCCAAAGAAACAATGGGTCTAAAGCCCATAATTTTATGGATACCTGAAAAAAAAAAAAAAAGTAATTCCATAAAATATTTGTGTTTTAAAAATAGCACAACAACTTTATTTTTCCATAAATACCACCATTAGTTTATTGTTTTCAAAAATACCACAAAACTAAAACCAATTTTTAAGAGTTTAGAATTTAATTTTTTTGCTTTGGATTCACTAATTTAGGTTTAGGGTATAGTTTTAAGGGGTTAGGGTTTAGTTTTGAAAGTTTAAGGTTTAGTTTTGAGGGTTTAAGGTTAAGTTTAAGTTTTGTGGTATTTTTGGAAATTAAAACTAAATGTGGTATTTTTGAAAAAATAAACTTGTTGTGGTATTTTTGGAACACAAACTTAAAAATGTGATATTTTTGAGAATTGTCCAAAAAGAAAATATTTATTTTTGGAAATAGAAAATCTTATGTTCTTTTTTCAAATGTCTCTCACGGTGATGGTTGTCTCATAACATGTTAACACTGTAAGGTAGTTGGAAATTTTGTGTAATGTTGTAGTCATTTTTGTTGATGTTATTATGCTTAAATTTATACTGGTGACGGTCTGTTGCTGGGCAACTAGCTTACAAGCTCCTTATAAAGTATGGTATACTCGTTTATTTACGTTTTGCTGTATTCTTATATGTATTCAAATATATCTGTCTATATTTTATCACAGTGTATATTAAAAAAAAAATGAGTAATTCCATAAAATACCACACTTTTAAGTTTGTGTTCCAAAAATACCACGACAACTTTATTTTTCCATAAATACCACTATTAGTTTATTATTTCCAAAAATACCACAAAATTAAAACCAAATTTTAAGAGTTTAGAATTTAATTTTGTTGGTTTGGATTCACTAATTTAGGTTTAAGGTATAGTTTTGAGGGGTTAGAGTTTAGTTTTGAAAGTTTAGGGTTTAATTTTGAAGGTTTAAGGCTAAGTTTAAGTTTTGTGGTATTTTTGACAATTAAAACTAAATGTAATATTTTTGAAAAAATAAACTTGTTGTGGTATTTTTGGAATAGTCGTATTTTTGAGAATTGCCCTGTTAAAATAAACATCATGCAGGCATGCAATGACGCATTTAGTTCATTATAACAACTGTCCAGGATATTGGGTATGACTGGTGTAGTAACTAACTTGGCCGTGAATATGCAAAGAAAAGATGATTATCATAGTTCTTTATGGTTTTAGCTAGTTTGCTTATCTAAGTATTTTTTTGTCAACATTTAATTTTATATAATTCAAGCAGTATACAAATAATTCTATATTGTTTAACCAAGAAAGACAAAGTTTATTATATTGGCATTTGTAGAGAAAAACAAATTGGAGACGGCGAATTTATAATAATTCAAATTTGTGGAGAGATTTCAAAGTTTTGAATCCGGAGAAACTAAGATTAAAATAAGATAACAATGCGACTTAGAAAAACCAAAGGAAAGAAACTATACGTTGCTTAGGTGACAAAATTAGTGAATGGACTTAAATAATCCTACATAAAGATTAATTAAACGTACGTTAACAACAAGATTAATATGCGTAGCGACGAAGATGTTGACTTCAATCTATTTAAAAACTTTTTAACTATTTTTGTAACTTAAAGTTTTAAACTATCCTTGTTCTGTTTGAAATCGGTTAAAACCATAACGATAAAAGGTTTATATCGTTTTATGATTAATCACAAGAATGAGAAGAATTAGCTGTATGGAAAACGTTACCATCATTTATCCTTTACTTCTATCTTATACAGTTATACTACTTCGTATCACTAACATACTCTATAATATTGGATTCTGTCTAATTTTTAAAAGTTTGGAGAGAAGTTTTTTTTTTTTTTTGATAATAAGTTTGGAGAGAAGTTAAACAGCCAAGAGAGTACGACGAGCTTAAAATATAACAAGAAACACATCAATCGAACTGTAGATTGAAAGACGTTTCTCTGTTACGGGTTTAGTTAATATTTTAGTGATTTATTCGACCACTTAAAGTTTTTGATAGTCGCTTAATCAAGCATTTAAAACTCTTCTATATTTTCTTCGGAAACTAAATGTTTTTATCTACATGATCAAATATCATAAGCTTTATCTCATTGGGTCAAAATCTTATCAATATCGTGACGTATAAAATAACGAATTAATGGGTCTAGTCTTATACAGTGACAATTACAATATTAGCAATTTCATATATGGATTAATTACTAAAATCAAAAGTCATCACACCGTGCTTGCTTTGACATGCTTTCTTATCCTCATTCACATGCATCTCCTCCATCTTCTTCTTCTCTCTCTCACACCGTTGACTTTTGATAATCCCAAGATGCTTCAGTTTCCATGTCTTATATCAAATAGCTGACCAAAACCTCTCCATTATTTCTCTTTCTTCTTCCTCCTCCTCCTCCTCCTAAAACCCATCAAACCGCCGCCGCCATGAACGCCCTCCAGACGCCGCCACCGCCGACGATGCCGGACTACAACGGCCTCCTCGGCACGGACGACATCGGAGGGTTCAGATACGGAATCGGAGTCTCCATCGGAGTGCTCCTCCTCATCACCACCATCACCCTCACCTCCTACTACTGCACACGTAACCAGCTCTCCTCTTCACCTCCGCAAACCAATCAAGATTCCACACGTGTCCATCACCATCACCACCACGTCATCATCGACGTCGTCCCCGGTCTTGACGAGGACACTATCCAGAGCTACCCGAAGATCCTCTACTCGGAAGCCAAGGACTCGACGACGGCGTCGTGTTGTCCCATCTGTTTAGGAGACTACAAGGGGAAGCATCTGCTACGGCACCTCCCAGATTGCAACCATCTCTTCCACCTCAAATGTATTGACACGTGGCTTAGGCTCAATCCTACGTGTCCCGTCTGCCGGACTTCGCCGCTTCCTACTCCCCTCCCCACTCCCCTCGCAGAGGTTGTCCCTTTAGCCTCCACCGTCGCCTCCACAAGAATGTCCTAATTTTTTGTTTGTTTTAAAGATAGATATATATAACTAAAGAATCTGAATCCAAGTTTAGACTAATCGCCAGGACCTTTCTCTTCTTCAATTCTTCTTTAATTCCTTGTAAAGCTTTCATTTTTGGTCACTAACTGATCATTGTATATTCTTTGAAGCCGAAGATATCTAAAAGGAAGGAAATTAAGGGTAAATTTTACAATTTTGTTAAATGTGAACAGGTTTGATTTCTACATACGTCGGTACCAAGAAAGAATAACTAATTAAAACCTTTTTTGAATATAGTCGAGAAGGACTTGATATATGTTTCTTCACCTGTATTGAACATTTGGGCTTTTGACAGATCATTGAATTAAAAATATTTGAGACGTCAATTAGAAGAAAAAAAACGAGAACAAGTTGGAGCTTAATTTAATGGGACCAACAAATCAATTAGGCGTTTGATAAAAACTCGCAATCTTTCTCAACCAGATATTAAAAGTAGTTTTGTAGCAATCTCTTTTGTCTTTATATAAAACACACCGCGGATTAAATCACAAAGATCAAACAAAAGTCGTTACATTTAACAGTGTCTTTGTCTTATTTGGTGAACCATCAGCAAACATGTATGATATGAGAAAACTCTATAGGAGGTAAAAAAAAAACAGATATAAAACTTTGACAAAGAGAAAAAGAAAAAAACACTCGAAAACGATTTTGTATCGAATCCCAACTGGCCGAAATTAAGTAGGTGAGATGATAAAATGAGTTGACCACCAAACTGCCCTTTTTATATTTTAAGTATTCGACATATACAAATGTCATAGCAGATTAATTTTCAGAATCATCCATGAGTACAAACGGACCAAATCTAGTCTTACGGTTCTTATAAAAATTAGTTTACAAAACAGTCCATTTTCTTTGTCTCTATATAAAACTCAAGATTGGTTCTATTTATTTTACACATGTATTTTTATTTTCCAATTTGAATGGTGCATTTATTGTTGGGACTAAATTGTAAACATGATGCGCTAATACTTTTTTGGACAAATTTATGCCAAATTCTTTCGTCGGAACCCATAATTAATTTATCGGAACGATAGATTCGTCTCTTGGTTATGTGTTCAACATGAAAGCTGTGAACCAAAGTGTGAGGAGCATTTACCGACCATCACACAAGCACCAAAAGAGGGATACCCATAGAAAAGCTATCTTCATTTTTACATGTCTTGGCTTTTTTATTTTTTTGGTGCAAATGTCTTTGGCTATAATTCGTAGTTTTCATTAAATGGTGATATAAAAATAGTCAAAATATAATAAATTGGCTATAGCATATAGCCCAAACAATCTTCTGCTAAACTTTTATTTTCTGATTTTAAATTTTCTTTTCTAAAGCATCTATTTTCTTTTATTGGTAGAAAAGTACTTTTATTGTATTTTTATTTTGGTTATAAATACAGAGTAAAATTTTAAATTTTGGCGTAAAAAAGGGTAAATTCGTCAAGAAAAATATATGGTTAATTCGTTCGAAAACCGCTACATCTGGTTCGGTATGTCGGTTTGACGAACAAAAGGCGTGAGTATAAAAAACACAGAGGAGGCTGCGCGTTTTTCTTGAGGAAGAATCCACACTCACAGAAGAATCTCATCAACAATTAGGCATGGGTTGGGTTTGGAGAGACGACTCATCCGCTTCCGACGCCGCTAGTGATTTTCCCGATCAATCTCTCGGAGATTCCGCCGCCGACGGCAATTGCTCCACCACCAAGGTGGTAAGATCGCAGTGCAAGACGGAGGAGGTCGAGCTTGGAAAGTTCGTCAGGAAGTGCGACAAAACCGAGGAGATCCTCCGCCACTGTTTTGGGAAGTGAGTGATTTAGATCTTTCTAGCTTTAAACACAGTCTTAATTAGATTTTGGACCACGACATGAGGAACTGAAATCTCTAGGGTTTGGATTCGTATGCGATGGTATTGATTTCGGATGTGGAAAATTGACTATTGGACTAAGTGATCAACCGTATGTAGAATCAATTTGATGTAAGTTTCTTGAAGCGAGTGTGTTGGTTGTTTTGGGCTCTGAGTTAGAATGAAGTGAAGTTGATTATGTAAAAGCTAAAGCGGATGGTTTAGATTGGCTCTCTATTTTCGGAACTAAGAGTTATTGTGTCTTTCTGAGATTGGGATTTACTAGTATGAGCTGCAGAAATATAGTTGCATTTGTAGAATAGATGCACTGGAATGGTGATATTGTTTAGTTATGGTTTCCCCTCTTGTGGTTGATGTTGTTTTTTCTTATCTGAAAGGGCTTTCTATCACTGAAACATTATGGTACAAGTGTTTCATGATCAAAACAGGTTGTAGCTCGGGCAAGGGTTCCAGCTATAAATTAACCACAAAATGCTATGATTTCTGTAAAATAGATATTTATTTTGTCTTCTTTGTAGTGTTGTAAGTAAACGGAGTAACTGCTGGTTGATCTTTCTTTCCTTGAGAAACCCATGTGGTCTAGAAGAAAACTCTTAGAGTATCTCGTTTCAGTTTTTGTATATGTGCAGCCAGCTGCTTGTTTGTCTTTCCCTTTCTTTCTTTGATATGGCTACAACCGAACTGTATTGATATGAGCTTATTCCATGCTTACTGTAAATAGGTGCTTTCTTTTGGGGAACATATGAGCTTATTCCATGCTAACTGTAAATTGGTGCTTTCTTTTGGGGAACAGCTTTTTGAGTTCCTACCATTAGATCTCTTGTTTTCTTTCTCTCTTTTCGGGTCTGGCTTTGATATTGCGTCATTGAACTGTTCAAGCCACATGTTTTGTACCTTTCTCTCCTCCTTTATGATCTCTAAATTGATTTTCCCTGGGTTCTGTATCTGGTTCAGGCCCTCTGAAGTCGTTCAGTCCACCACAGAGCACACAGAAGAGGATGTCACAGACCAGATGGTGGCGAAATCCGGTCTCCCGAATCAGTTTGAGGAAAACCCGCTAAACTTCCCGGGACTCCGCAGCGATGTAGACGCCATCGAACGCCATTTCTTGAGCGGAATGAAGAGTTTCTTCGAAGCGGCAGAAGAGATGAAGAGCAGTTTATTTGATATCATGGGAGACCAACACTTAAGCACCAGGAGAGGGATACCCATTCAAGACTCTCCGAAGGTAGAGGAGCACCGCAATGACGAAACTGCCCCTAGACGGCCATACTCCTCGGGAGAGATTGATCTCTCGGGCTTGGCCAAGGACGTTTAAGAAAGGTCTTTCTTCTTCTTCTTCTTGTTCTTTCTTTGACATATAGTATAATCTTAAATATGTAATATGACTTTTGTGGAAGCGTGGGGATTGTCGTCTGATGTTAGCGGCTTCCACGTTTCTCTATTGTATTATGGCGTTATGGTTGGGACTTTTTTTTAATCATACCAACCAAAATTATATTACTACTAATAAATTTGTCTGAAAAGTTATCTACATCTTTTATATATGCCTTAGCTATAATTTGTTGTTTCCATTAAATGGGATTATAATAAAAATGGTCAAAGTATGAGTTATGGAGTAGAATTAAAGATTTGAAAATCTAACCTTACGTTTTTTGAAAGATTAGTTACCATTTTGTGGCATGGAGTAATTTAGAAAAAAATAAGAAATAATATTTTGGTCTTCGATTGAGTTGAAGATCTTTCTAACTATTTCGGAATTTGAAAGGACCCAACTGTTAATCGATGTGTTCACACAGACACTAAATAATCTTTTACACAGCGTCACAGAGTCGTATGTTAGATTTTGGTTGGGAGAGAATCAATTAAGTAAATTAATTGAAGAAAAGCCAAAAACCCTAATAAATCCCCCCAAAAAAATTCAGTCACGACGTGATACCCAATTCGTTTTTGTCAAATCATCTTCCTTCTCAACGCCTAATTTCTTCTTCTTTTTCTTTTCTTTTTCTCATTTGTGTATTGTGTGTGTATCTTACGAAATTAGATGATTCGGAGATTTTTTGATATCTGATTTCGAGATCTTTCTCTGTTTTCTGTTAGATCAGAATTAATATTTGGGAGATTTATCTGTGTTTGTTCAATGGAAGTGGTTGTGGTGTTAGAAAAGAGAGATCTTTGTCTCTATGGGATCAAATTAAGGTTGTCTTCTCTTGCGTGAAACGGAAGAAAAGGGGACTCTCTTCTCTATCCTTTGCGTTACTTCTAGATTATTGTATAGCGTAAAGTTGATCGGGATTTAGATTTTGTAGAAATGGGGAATGTATGTGTTCATATGGTCAACAATTGTGTGGATACGAAATCGAATTCATGGGTTCGTCCCACGGATCTCATCATGGATAATCCATTGAAGCCGCAGCTCCCAGACAAGCCTCCTCACCAAATGCTGATGCTCAAGGATGATAATAAACCCAAGCTTGACAGTCATGGAGACCCTAGATTACTTGAGGAGAAGGCGAAAGCTGTGGATCAGAAGCAAACGAGTGTTACAAACTCAGATCAATATTCTCATCAGGAACAAGAAGGAAACAAGAGTGAGATGAGGAAGTGCAGTGAAGAAGAAGAGAAGAAGAAGCGAGCGGTTGGGATCGCGTGTGGGAACAGCAAAAGAAAAGCTCACAACGTGAGGAGACTGATGAGTGCAGGGTTGCAGGCAGAGTCAGTGTTGAAGACAAAGACAGGGCATTTGAAAGAATATTATAACTTGGGGAGCAAGTTAGGTCATGGGCAGTTTGGGACGACGTTCGTGTGCATAGAGAAAGGAACAGGGGAGGAATACGCGTGCAAGTCAATCCCCAAAAGGAAGCTAGAGAGCGAAGAAGATGTGGAGGATGTGAGAAGAGAGATTGAGATAATGAAACATCTCTTGGGGCAACCAAATGTGATCTCCATTAAAGGAGCTTATGAGGACTCAGTGGCTGTTCACATGGTGATGGAGCTATGCAGAGGAGGTGAGCTATTTGATAGAATAGTGGAGAGAGGACATTACTCTGAGAGAAAAGCTGCTCATCTGGCTAAGGTCATACTTGGTGTGGTCCAGACTTGCCATTCTTTAGGTGTGATGCACAGAGATCTTAAACCTGAGAACTTTCTATTTGTCAATGATCACGAGGATTCGCCTCTTAAGGCTATTGATTTCGGGTTATCTATGTTCCTCAAGCCTGGTATGCTCCTTACAAAAACAGATTTGTTTTGTTTTGCTCTCTCTCATAGATGTTTTCCTGAGATATGTATTGTTATTTTAAAGGAGAAAACTTTACGGATGTCGTTGGAAGTCCGTACTACATTGCGCCTGAAGTTCTGAACAAGGACTACGGTCCAGAAGCAGATATTTGGAGCGCCGGTGTGATGATTTACGTGCTACTCTCTGGTTCAGCTCCGTTTTGGGGAGGTAAGATTGTTAATTTGATCACAGCTTTTATATGTTTTTGGAAGGTGTTCTCATGTGTGTTCTTCAATTAAGCAGAAACGGAAGAAGAAATCTTCAATGAGGTTCTTGAAGGTGAGCTTGATTTGTCATCAGATCCTTGGCCACAAGTCTCTGAAAGCGCAAAAGATTTGATCAGAAAGATGCTCGAAAGAAACCCCAAACAGAGACTGACTGCTCAACAAGTCTTGTGTAAGTCCCTAGAATCATGAAACTATATAGTTAAGCAGATATGGAGATTAAATCTTGTTTCTTTTTTTTTTCAGGCCATCCATGGATTAGGGATGAAGGAAATGCACCAGATACACCGCTGGACACAACTGTGTTGAGTCGCTTGAAGAAGTTTTCAGCAACAGATAAGCTCAAGAAGATGGCTTTAAGGGTACCATAATATAATAAAAGCTTTTGATTTTTGCTTAGATAGTTTTGATGAGAAAGTCTCTGATTAGTGTTTCACTTGCAGGTGATTGCAGAAAGGCTTTCAGAAGAAGAGATTCATGGGATTAGAGAAACCCTCAAGAGTATAGACAGTGAGAAGAGCGGGCGAGTAACTTATAAAGAACTCAAAAGCGTTCTTGAAAGATTTAACGCAAATCTTGACAACTCTGACATCAATAGTCTTATGCAAACGCAAGTAAGCAGACACTAATGTTCAATGAAATAGATTTACTGATCAGAATATAAGTTTGCTTCATAGTTTTTCTTACAAATCGGAATCACTTTTAGACGGATGTGCACTTGGAAGACACAGTGGACTACGAGGAATTTATAGAGGCGGTTGTAAGACTGAAACAAACACAAGACGAGGAAGCAAAAGATCGTTTAGATTCATCAGCAAAAGTGTAATGAAGTTGGCGTGAAAGATATTGTTGTCTGAAGAAGTGTAATGAGTACTCAAAACTGATGATGAAGAATGTAAGTAAAATGTGACGCATTCACTCATTTTCATTTTCTTAAAATATGTTAATTGTTAAAAATGTCTCCTAATGATAAGATCTCTTATGTTTTCAAAATTAAATAACCTATAATCTTTGCATTTTACCTTAGATCTTTAGGAAGCTACAAAAGGGCTGCAACAAAATGAGATAGGAGAGGCAGACCAAGGAGAAGAGGGACACAAAGAGGCCACAAGAGAAAAGAAGCAAGTTGATGGATGGAAAGACAAATAATGTGGATGTGTAGGTTCTCTTTTTGTTTATTATATCTTTTAAAAAAAAATTAGAGCACAAAAACGAAAGTTGTGTTTGTATATATATATCTATAAGTTGTAGTAGAAGGACAAGGAGACACCATTAATCTCAGGTGATGTTGATACTTTCCATACGTTTGTGCCTTGAGGGTCAAATTAGGAAAAACAAGGAAGAATCTGTACCGAAAGAAAATCAAAATTTGAAATATTATCCCAAATTTGAAGGATGTTATTTCAAAATTGAAGTCACAATTTAAAGATTCATATACCTAACCAATTAGCTAAGGTAAATTTGTTGTTGATTTAGAAGTAATTTATTTGGAAACACCGGATGCACGTACATCAAACATTGAACAAGAAACAAACATTTGAATGATATAAAACTTCCTTCTGATAATTCCTTTCTATAGATGTCAAAGGAAAATACATACTAAAAAAAAGTGATGCACCGTAAAAAGTTTGGACGAATCCTGAATGATTACAACGTGTAGACATACAAATGAAAACACTGTGGGGCCCGCTTTTTGGTGATCAGAATCACGAGGAAAAGATGGGTCCCACAAGATCCGACGGTGGGAATCACAACTCAAAGCCTACGTGGAAAATTTGGCGAGAACTCGTCGAGAAACAGCTCAGGCGCGGCTGGACTGGGGGACCCGAACGTGAGAACCAATCATGTGAAACGGTCGTGACACGTCAGCAATAACGGACGAAGAGTGGGGTCCACACGCGGCGGGTATGTCGTGGGGCTTAAATTGTTATGTAATGTTATGGTTCGCTGTAACGGAGAGACAGGCCTCTCCCTCTTCCTCTCCCCACGTTCTCCAACACTCCCTTTGTCTATCTCAATCATTTGCCTCTCTATTTACCATTCTACCCCTCCTTCACTCTCTTGAGACCATTTTTATTGACTAATCTGTTGATTGCAACAGAAATCGAGCATCCACTGTTGTGAATCTCTGATGTTATATCGTAGTACAAAACTACTCATTAGCATTTTTAATTTAATTAATATTTTGTGAGAGTCTTAAAAGGTCAAAGACCTAACAGAAGACGAGGGGCGTTTCCGTAATTTAGTCGTCGTTTTGTCTACATCTTCTCTCCTTTGACGTTGAAAAAGCCATCTCTTCCTTTGCTCATTTCCACTGATACAAGGGACTCGCTCTTCGCTTTTTTTTTCTTTTCTTTGTTCTCTGTTTCTTTTGCTAGTGTCTTTCGACCATACGAAGCTTTTAGTAGAAAAGTATATACGCTTTGTCTTTCTTAATCGACTAAATAAGGTACGTTTCGAATTTTGCTTCTTCTTTTCTGATTCATTCAGTGTGTGTTCCATTTGTCTTAGAACTTGTGTGATTCTTTTTGGTTTTTGTTGGGTAATTTTGTTCTTGTTTCAGGTTTAGATTTCGATTCGTGGGTTTGTTTTTAGTTGTCTGAAATCCATACGCCAATCTAGGAACAGCGCTTTTGGATTAAATCTCTTGTCAAAATCAGAAGACTTTTGGATTTAAATTTCAGGCTTAACTGGATCAACGTTTCCTCTTTTCTCAATATGGGGATAGTTGATGATCATGATATAGCGTTTCGGTGCAAATGATGGAAGTGAATTTTACCGCTTAAACAAGCTTTAGATTCGTTTTGAGTGTTAGGATGATATTTTGTTTTCAATGGTTGTTGACATTAGCATTGCTACGGTACAATGTTTAAGTCCTTAGGATCAGATGGAACAATGGGTGGCTCCTCAAGAGAAGAAGATCCATCTTTAGTTGGGCTTTGGATCTGAGCTGAGTTCTCTTTCATCATCTTTGTCGGATATACATTTTCTTTGTGTGGGTTTTGGAAGTTTTCGTTGAATGGCGTCCGAGAAAGCAGTCGAGGATGTGAGTAGTGTTATTGCTGAATCAAAGAAAGAGGAAGAGAATGTTGATGTTGAGAGTTCCAGGGACGAGAACAAACCTGAGACTCTTAACTTATCTACAGAGAAAACTGATACTGATAACATCAATGAAAATGTTCCGGTAAAGGTATAATCTTCTTAGTTCTTACAAAACTCGTGTTTTGTACCGTGTTCTGTTAGTACAACGTCTCTCTTCTGTGTCATTTTCTGCAGGAACCGGACCTCCCTGAGTCTGGTACTCAAGTGAAGAGTAAAACAGCTAAGGATAATAAAGCTGTTAAGAAAAAGTCAGGGACCTTTTCTCGGAGCCCGAGATTCCTTTCTCAGAGCTCTTCATTTCCAACTAGAGGACCTCATGCTGATATTAGTAGAAAGAGCATTGATGCAACACCCAAGGCCAGTCCTAAACCTGTCATTGCAAGTGGATCCAAACCAAAGGCAACTCCATCTTCAAGCAGCGGTGTTTCCACCAAGCGCACCAGTTTAGTATCTGCGCCCCTCAAAAAGCAGACTATGGTAACTACTGAATTTGTTCAAAACACAATCTTTCTTTCTTAGTTTGAAGCTTTCCTGTTCTCAACTTATCAATTTCTTCTGTGCTGTGTTAGCCTGTGAAACCCATTTCTAGGGATGCAGCTTCAGTCCCTACTTCCAAGTGAGTCAAAATATTTGCTCATTTCAAATACTTAACTGTTGAATGATATATAAGCCAACTAAGAAAATAGGCGAAGGTGCTGAATGGTCAACTAAATTGTTCTCCCGCAGCAATTGCAGATTGGGAGATGAAGGTTCTAAATCCACAAAAGATGAAATTGAAGCCAAGGACAATGAGGAGGCCCGATTAACTACCGCTGTGTAAGTCCTCTTTATTTATAATGTTTTAGCATATATGTTTCCATGGTATTGAATGTGGAAATGTTGGAGTACATTAAAGGAGTAAGTAAGAGTGTATGCATCTGTGATCTTACAGGGTGGCAGATAAAGTATCCAAACCAATGAAAGGTGAAATGGCAAGCAAGGAAGATGATGACACCCGTTCAACTACCACTTCGTATGCCATTTCTTCATGTTCTTCCTATATAAATTATTGACACATGTATCTCTCTATATAATGTTTTGATGTTCAACAGAACTTCTACACCTCGTGGGCGGAGAAGCAGTGTTGGGTCTGCGTCTGGATTTTCATTCAGGTTGGAGGAACGGGCTGAAAAACGGAAGGAGGTTTCTGCTGCTCATGCACTTTCTCTATGCTGAAAACCTTTTCATTTTGACTTTCTAGAGCAGGTTTTAGTTTCCTCTTAACCTGTGTCTCCTTTTTTGGGTTGACCTTTCAGTTCTATATGAAACTAGAAGAGAAGATCCATGCTAAGGAAGTGGAGAAGACCACTTTGCAGGCTAAATCAAAGGTTAACTTTTGCAGACTCTTCTATGATGGAAGAAGAATCTTATTGATCTGACATTTTCATTTTTTTGGTCAAATGGATTGTGTTTGTTTAGGAGAGTCAGGAAGAAGAGATCAAAAGGTTGAGGAAGAGCTTGACTTTCAAGGCTGGTCCCATGCCCAGTTTCTACAAAGAGCCTCCACCTAAGGTTGAATTGAAGAAGGTTTGCTTCTTTGCTCTTCCTATGTGATCATACTTGTCCTAGATTGTAGTTGTTATATCGGATGTGTGGTCCATGAAAATGTTGCAGATACCAACTACTCGTCCTAAATCTCCAAAGCTAGGACGCAGAAAGAGTAGCAGCGATGCAACAGGAGGTGAAACCGGTCCTCGTGTGACAAAATCAAAAGAGTCATCATCTACACTGAAGAAACCCATAACAAAGTCTCAGCCAAAGCTTGTTGAAACTCAAGAGAAGCCAGGGAAGGCCAAAGAAAGGAAAAAGGAAGTGAAGAAAGAAGAAGCAGAGAAAAGAGGAGAGGAAGAGAAGGCTTCTTCCGTGGCTGCTAAACCCGAAGAGAAGAATTCGGACTCCAACAACATCCAAACGAAGGCTGAGATTATGGCAAGTGAAGTTGCAGCAGGATGCTGATCAAAGCAAAGAGAGCGTTTGGCAGGGATCTCTAGTGTCTGCTTATTCTTCTTTTTTAAAAAGCATTAATGTGAATAGAGTTGTTGCATTGCGTCTACTTTAAGATTTACTCTTCATTCCTTCAGTTTTTTTTTTTTTTTTTTTTTTTTTGGNTTTGGGAAATTAAGCCTCAGATTGCTTCTTAAAATATGGTCTCTGATATTTGTTGAATTCAAAAATGTAACTTACATATATTATGAGGATGGGATATGTGTGAATTTGAAGAATAGAACAATGGTGAATTGTGCAAATGTTAATGTCAAAGGATGCTAGTGGGGTCTTTATTTACAGCTGAGCTTATTAATACTCAGGTACAATTATCCTCGTGGGTCATTCCGTATTTGCAACATGATTGTGGTCGGATACGAGATTATGCTTGAAATCTAAGATTTTCATTGTTCAAAGATCTTAATCATACAAGATTTCATGTTTCAAAATGAAAAGTGTCGTCTTAGTATTCATAATACTTACAATGTTTTGTAGGTAGACTACTTTATGGATCTATCAACACGAAACTATATGAGGATAAAAGGAAAAAATAAAAATGTTCTAATGTATGGTTTTTCTACAGTATTGCATTATATTATGTACATATTAAAACACTTGATAACGTTTGACTTGACTCTAGTAGCATACTACAAAGTTTGTGAATTTCGGAGTGAAAAGAAGAAGAAGAAGAAGTTAATGATATTAATTTGCTAAAGACTAAGAGAATCAGACTTTTATTACATGACGACAAAAGTCCCACACAGCTCACCTGCTCTGGTGGCCAGTGCCCACTTCTTCCTAATATCTTCACCGTCTTAATAGTAACATTAAAGATTCGTCTCCTAAGCTGTCAAAAATTAAAATCTTTCTATAAACAAGGCAAATTCTTTTTCTTTTTCTTTTTGTTATAGCTTTGTAAAAGCAAATTGTGTTATTTATTAAATGGTACTTATATATCCTCGATATACCAAAAGCATTTGATGTTATGAGTGTTGTAATCCCTAATAATTATGTGATATGCGAGATAAGCTGCATTGTATATCTGTAATATGCCCAATTAATTACTGTATATGTATATGAATACTTAATGACGTCAAAAACGAATACTTAATACTTATTTTCCAAATTTTGTTTTTGATGACGACAAACAAAAAATATTGTTTTTGGTATTGCAAAAACATTAAACAAATACGCTGACTTTAGGACCAGGTGAATGAATATCGAGTATTACATTATATTATAGCATATTTGATTGATGTATTACATTATGTACATTGCAACTACCATGTCCAATCACATATTTTATTAAAACAGACATTTTATATTTTATAGTATTATACAAAATGATAACAATAATGTAATAATGTAATAATGTGTTAATTGATAGAAGAGAATGGAAGAGAATAGGCACACAAATGGATCCTTCCTTTATTATTCCATAGTTGTATAACTTGTAGTATTACATTGATTTCTCTTAACTCCTACCACCTTTTTCACGCACCCCAAATAACAAACTTCTTCAAAATCTACTGTCCACGTATTTATATATATTTTTAATATATAAAAAAATTACAAATAGAACATGCAAATCGCAACGAACCAAAAATCACATCATTTACATATTCAACTCTTTTTACTTTTTAAGATGTTTACAGAATCAAGAATTTGGAAGCTCTGGTTTTATTTTGATAACGTGTAAAATCATTGACACGGGATAAACCGTGATCCCATCATTTTACAAGCTACCTCCATCAATTTACCTGTATAGATTATCATATCATCAGTAACTTTTATAAACGATTGAGTGCGAATTGCAATGAATATATGATTAGAAACAAATCCAAAAACCGAAAGAGAAAAGGGTTTGGTTTGGTTTTTAGTAAAAATAAAGACAAGCTGTCGTTAACGACCAATTGTGTCTCACAGCTTGTGTTTTAGAAAAATAAAATAAAACATTTTCCCTTAATTTAATGATTATACGGGATTATTCGTCGGTGGGTTATTAAAAAAAGAAGAAGCTAATATGTGGAATAGAAAAACAAAATTTGTTCAGAGAGTTTTGTCTCCATTCTCTCACACGTCTCTACTTTATTCCAAATCCCACATGTTTACTTACTTCTATTCTCATTTAGCGACCAAACTCATGGCTGCTTATCTATTTGTTTAATGTTTCGTCCCAATAAAAGTTTTAGAATAAGATTTTTGACACTCAAATGACACAAAACAATAATGAAATTTTGGTTTAGATGTCAAAATCAAATATTTATGGACCGAAAAAACAGAATCTAAAACTAAGTGTAAAAGAAGAGTAACAGATTGAAAATTTATTTTACCTCTTCTTGATTTAGCAACTTTCTTAACGACCGGGGCAGCCGGTTTGATCTCCGTCGCCGGAGTCTTCTCCACCGGGAACAAGACTCCGTCGATACCCTGAACCGAAATCCGACCGTCGGTGTAGATATCAGGGTCGAACAAGTAAGCAGAGCCTTCACCATGTCCGAATTTAACAGAGCCATCAGCTTCTTGAGCCAACACTTTGTGTGGGAATCTCAACGAATCATACTTCACCTTCCCGAATCTCCGTACGGCGTTGTACATACTCTCCTCCGTCTGATACTCCGGTATGATGTGGTAATACACAATCTGCTCAGGAGCACCTGGCTCGCTAAGCTGATCCGTTGTGAGCTTAGCCATAGCTTCATCATTAGGAGCCAAGACGGTTAAGACGTAGCCTTCCGACACGAGACGACCCATCTCGGTGGCTAAAGAGGTTAAATTGACGAGAATGTCAGCCATCTCGTTGTAACCACCGTAATGCAAGAGAGTGTGGATGAAATCTTTGACTTGAGCCTCGCCGTTGAAGTGGTGGCGTGGGCCTCCGGGTCCAGGTGCCGGAGCCGGAGCTAGGGATGGACCTGGTGACATAGCGTCGTAGACTGGGAGGACCGGAGGAGAACCGGCGGGGACGGAGACCGGTTTCTTGAGACGGTGGGTTCTTGGGTCAACCTCGGGAGCTCCTTCGGGTAAGACGGCGGAGATTGAGCGGAGGCTACGGCGGCGGTTGAAATCTTCTTGAACGGAGCGAGGGATTAGGAGACGTTCGATGCCGTGGATGATTCCGTCGGGTCTGATGACGTCATCAGGACGGACGATCTCCGCGGAATCTACTTTTAATCGGAGAGAGGGAGTGTCGACGGTGAGATGGAGATGGTCGTTGGAGAGAGTGCGATGGTGATGAGAGAGAGAAGGCCATTGAGGAGAAGAGATTCGACTAGGGAGAATGTGAAACATCAAGAGAGATTGCAAAGATTTGAGGTTTCTTGGTTCGAGCAAGAAAGATTTGAAGAGAGGGTCGAGATTTCGCTCCAAGGCGTCGTTGCGTGGAGCGAAGATTGTGATGTTGTGTCGACCAACTGCTTCTTCGAGGGTTTGGAGGAGAAGGGCTTTCTCGACTAGCTCGGCTAGCTCTGTGTAGTGAGAGTCAAGGAGAGCTACGAGGACGGAATTGGAGTTTATTTGACCCGATACGGGTTTATTATCGGGTAATGCGGTGGCAATGGAGGCGGCTAAGAGGAGAAAAAGGAGCTTTGTGACGCCATAGGAGGAATCCATGGCGGTGGAGAGAGAGAGAGAGAAGAAGCAAGTGTCGGCAAAGTGAAGAAAGAAGAAAGAGGGTTGGAGTTTTTGCTTGTGAAGAAGGAGAGAGAGAGAGAGATTCTGATGCTGATGTGAAGTTTCTTCTTTCTTTATTTTTTTTTGTTTGTTTTTTGGGTGGGTGTGTTTTTTTGCTTTTTATTTTATTTTTTTGGTGAGGGTAAAAAGTGGGGTCTACACGTGTCACTTTGTTCAGATTATGCCTAACTTGGAGCCTCTCCTTCGAACAGAGGCTTCGACTTTCTTCTGTTCAACAACTCAGCAGCACTGTGTCTCTGTCTGTGAGCCTCGTGTCGGTTTCTGACTCGGTCCAAATCTGGACTTCACTTCAAGTAAAACCTTTCCATCTTTGCATTTTTAAAAAATTAAAAAATGGACTGTTTGGATTGCAAATCAAAACGTACGACTCAAACAATTGTAAATCCAATAATTAGTTGACAGTCACTATTGTTTTATAGTTATAATATATATGATCACCCTGTGTGCTATCGATTATGGTTAACTATTGGGCAACATATGTTTTTTATTTTTTTTTGAAAGCGAAAAAAATGGAAAAGATTAAAAATAGGGCAACATATGTTGTCGCGTTTATATTTCATTTGCTTCTCGAACTTTTTTTTTTAGTCGAACCATCTCGAACTTCATAACAAATTAAGCTTCGTGATACAATTTTTTTGTTTAGTTTAATCGTTTCCGGTTAAGATTTTGCAAAAACGTTTTAGTTTACCACCTATTTACAGATGAAATTGATTGTAAATGTAATTGTAAATCCATGTGGAGCCACGGGCTAAAATTTTGAGGATGGAATTATAGAAAACATTCTATCTAAGTGACTTTTAATTTATAGGGATTATTAGTCACATATAACAAGGAATATATTTTAAAATCTTCAAATATATATATATATATATATATACATATATTTAATTACATAAATCGTAAAACAAAATCAACGAAAAAATGTAAGATGTCTTTTGTCGAAATATATCGATTTAACTTTTGATCTAACATTTGTGTCATTTTATAACATGAAACTTTGTTTATAAGACTTCAGACCAATGCATAAAACATAAATATAATTGATATGCTTGAGATTTACAGCATAAACATGTCGTGATTATGAAATAGCATCTCGAGATAAGGATCTACTTGATAAAAAAAATGAAGATGGAGAAGTTTTGTGAGGAGATATAAAAGAAGGGGGCTAATGGAAACGTGAAGACTATAATTTAAAGTCAAAGAGCAGTGCTTTGGTTATCGTACGTGCGGTGTAAAAGCGCGTGAAAAAGTCTATTGATATAAAAATCTCGTTTTCGCCGTTAATTAATGATCTGAAACGGCGACGTTTCGCCTGCCGTTAGATTTTCCGTCGCCGTCGAACCGACACTGTCTTGGTAGTTGGCGTTCTCCTTTGATTCGAAGCTCCGTTCCCAGTCCCACACCAACATTATATAGAGGAAAACAATATTCAATTCACAAGAAAATAAAAGAGGAACCAACTTTTTTATTCTTTTTTTATAATTTAATTTTCTAGTTATTAAATTTGGCCAAGGAGCTCCTGACTCGTAACTTGAGGAACTTCTTCACTTTTTAAGTTTTTTTTGTAGTATCATTTTACTTTTGGATTTTATTAAGTGCCAATACGGATACTGAGAAAAAAACATGTTTATGACCTATATATGTTTTTGTTTTATAGTATAAAAACTATATAAATGATGTTTTAGGGAAATTTTTTTTTCCAAATTAGATAATATTTTCAACTTTGAATGCAAAAGTCAAATGATTTTAAGGATTTTTATATTAGAGAAAAGAACATTTATTATAATTGAAAAAAGCATTGTGTACATAAAACTTTTCGGTTAGATGCGAGATGTATGGCCATTAGAAAATTTTCTGGATCTTGTAGTATGACATTAATAATGAATTTACGTATCCTGAAATTAATTTATCATTGATTTGATTCTTGCAAAATTAAAGATTGATAGGAGTAGGACAATTATTTTCCGTCTCTCTTTAAACAAGAAATCCTTCTTCTGTCGCCTTTTTACGAAATTACCCTCGATAATAACAAGAGAAGACGAAGGAAAACAAGCTATGAACGTGATAAAAGAGAAATAAAATCTTTACATTGTCATTTTTTAACCAATTCAATTTTTTATATGCCATTTACTTAATTACACTATAATTAACATGTTTAAAATTTTGCATGTCATAAATAAGAATGTCAATCAAGTATGTTCTCCCCGAATATGCGAAAGACCAAAATTATTGGCGTCAACTCAGCCCCATCCGAAAGTTTTTGGAATGTTAAATGTTAGTTTGAATTGTCTCTAAACAGTTTAGAGTTCAATTCAATTCAATCCAAAAATCATAAATCATAAGAAAAATGACAAAAAAGAATAAAAGGAAAAAAAAAACGATGAACAAATAAAAATATGGCACGGTAAGCAGTATAGGATAATGGGCTTGTAAAAGTCCGAAGTCCGCTTGGGCCTTATCCCAAAAGCCCAATTTGGTTTGTGAAAAACATAACCGATCCCTAATAACCTTTACTTAATATGTTAATCTTAGATTTTTGGCTGGTCCTAATTAATATGGTAATAGAAATAGTAGTTTTTTTTTTTGGGATAAAAATAATAGAAATAGTAGTTGATACGGAATCAGAACATTAACAACATCTTCTGCGTCCACTGACATAAAAACACAACATGGAATGGTATGTAGTCCGGTTTAGCTCCTAATTTTGGGAAGACCGGTGATATTACCAAATTACCACAAATAATAGTAACATTTAAAGGTTTGTGTTTACTGTTGAATGTTGACTTGTTATAAAACTGGGCTTCTTCTTCTTCCTCCATCCTCCAATTTTGATTTCCGATTATTCCGGCGATACTCTTCGTTGTTCCCTGATGGCTCCATCACATCTTCTGCAAAACTCACCTTCTTCTTATTCTTCTCCTTATTCTTCATATCTATACACATTTGAAAAAAAATACATATTAATTTAATCAGAAATTTGAATTTGAAATTAAAACAAGGACATGAATGGAATCGAGAAGATTCAGTACCAAATTGAGCTTCGTGCTTCTCCATGTAATCAGAGAGGAGACGCTTGTGAAGCTGAGCCGCAAGAAGCACGACGCTTCCGGAGACGGCGAAGACCGTCATGAACCCAATTGAGCTCTCCATCTTCTTCTGCGATTTGGTTTCTGTTAAAGTAGATGAGAGATGAAGCCAATTAGTTGATTTGGTGACATGATCGGAGTTTCGAGGAAGGGAAGCATTGCGATGAAGAAAAAAGTAAGAGATACGATGGTATTCTTTCTTCGTCATTAATAACACTCTTCTTTTCCAACTAATAAAACTGTTTTATTTTTATTTTTTATTATAGAGAGTTGAAACTTGAAAAACAACAAAATAATAAAGGCGTGGAAGTGGGAACAAGGTTTGGAAAATACAAATGGTAGGTGAAATCTGATGCACAGAAAACAAATAAAAATAAAAATTGAAGTAAATTTAAATTACTGGATTTGTTACATACCTTAAAACGATTCGAGGCTGTGTACTACTTCAAGAGACGTCCTTTGCACAAATTTCTTTCTTTTCGAATTTTGGATTTTATCACACAAGCAATCTTTTGATCTTAGGATTTGCAGTTTTTGTTCGACTAATCAACTGTCAAGCTGATTTTGTTTCTTTGTTATATCTCTCTATCACGTGAATAACTTTATTTTATTAAAGGTTACCATGATTCATTGATTCTTAGTCCAATTAGGAATCAGCCTTTTTTTTTTCCAAGTGGATTAGGAGGACTCTTTGAACTTCATAACCCTATCTACATATAAAACAAATCTCTGATCTCCAATATATTAGAAAAATCACTTTATTTATATTAGATCCAATATTCCAATTATACGTTTTGATCCAGTCTCTCTATAAATTATGCTCAAAACGTTTTGTTGTTAATGGAAAGAAAATTTTGTTGTTTGTGGGAAAATACTTTATTGTGTCGAAAAAGGAAAAAACCAACTCAAATTTTTTTTTTTTTTTTTTTTTACTTTGTCTATTTATTATCTATTTAAAAAAATGCTGGGTCTTTGCAAATGGATGATATTGTATAATATTCGTTGGTCAAAAGGGTTAGTTAAAGAATAACGAGTTAACTTGCAGATATAGATAATATATGTAGATGAGTTTTGAGATCCAACTTTTATTAAGGCAATGTTTGATTGGATCTCGTGTGTTTATACCGAAGTTCCAATGATTTCTAGCAGAGATCATAAGAGGAGAAAGAGAAGAAGAAGTCTTAATCTGCAGAGAAATGAGGTGATTCAGATGATCCAGCTGCTATCATCCTTCGTCTCTGATTCTTCCGACCAAGTTTGCTCTACATGTTCCCACACCAACCCTTCTCCTTCCTGCACCATTCCACAATATGCCATCATCAACAAAACTCCACGAGCTACTCTTTATTACACAATCTCATACCTTTGAGGTGAATTTGACAGTCGTTGTGCAGCCTCTGCGTTCGTCCCCTGCAAGAGAAGATGGTGTTAGATTCTCATGGGTTTTGAGTGATAGATGATGCAGAGGTTTAGGCAATAAGGCTCTTACCACTCTGCTCCCATTTATCAAGCTTTACTATCCATGTCCGAGGAGTAGTGTCTGTTGCCAGGACTTGATCTGCCCAAACCCGAAACTTCTTTCCTTGTTTGTCTCCATGGTACTTGCGCAGCTCATCAATGGTATCTCTCAGAGATTTTTCAGAACCAGATGGATGGACAAACACACCAGCCGGGTGCTGAAATTGGTTGATACAAAAGGCATTATCAAGTCAAATGTATTATCCCACTGCAATACATTATTTTAATTCTGTTCAGATACTCACACATGAAGCTTTGAGGCTCGCTGTGTATGCCTCACAGTTCTCAACCTCACCCCGTCTCCATCTCTCGTAGAACAGGAAAAACTTCACAACCTCGTGACCCGGGTTCACATTCTCCGCCTTGCATTCTAAGAAGTCAGAGACATCTCTTGGAGAGAGGTTAGGACCAAGCTTGAACTCACCAATGGCTTGTATAATCCCACCCGCACACCTCTCCTTTGCGTGGATTACCTTTGGGTTGTCTTTTGCATTTTCAGCATGCCACTTCAACAGCTCTTCTTGAGCATTGCTTACCTGGGAAGAACAAAAGAACAAATTTCAATATCAAAATGAAATGAAATTCAGAGAGTTGGTGGACCATGATTGAATAGCAACCAACCATGACGCCATAAACATCGGGAATGCTAAACAATTCGGCATCGTTCCCAGAGTCACCACAAGCAAGCGTATTAATAGGGAGTTTTCCTTCAGTCTTCAGCTTCTTCAGCAGATAGGCAAGAGCTTGGCCCTTTCCAGCACCTTGTGGTAAGATATCCAAATCCATGCCTCCACTGTAAATTATTTTGACATCCAACTGAAACAACCACCATAAACAATTTCTTAAGTAACAAGATCTCATAAACAACGGAAAATTTGAGTTGCTACAGTAACATTATCAAAGCAAACTTACGCCACGTTTCTCCAACCGCTGTGATAGCTCCTTGGTCACTGCCTGAGCCTTACTCTTGTCAACATAAAAGCTAACCTTGTGCGGCCTCTGCTCAGTTTCTGCCTATATGCAGTGATCACACTTGTCATTGTGCCATTGAGAGTAGATTGCGAGATATAGACTTCGTTGAAGCAGTGAGTACCTGAAGAGTTAGCTCAGGGAACTTGCTGCTTTCTTCTTTGACAATTCCCAGGTCCCATTTATTGTTCAAGGTCTCAACCCAACCATGATCAGGAACCATGGAGTTACCAAACGTAATCTCGGTTCCTACAGACATAATGGTAATATCAGGGGTCAACAAAGGTTTCTCTTTTCTAAGTTCTTTGTACAGCGTTGGTGATCTTCCGGTTGAGAAAACAAGAAGAGAGTCATGGCGATAAGAGTGTTCCCACAATGAATTGAATCTCAATAGAGAGAGATTCTCAGGATCATGATGATCAACCTGAACCAAAACGAGTTGTTACACATCTCAATATAACAATCCTTTCCTTGTTAATCAGCAAAAACAAGGAAAGCTAAAAGCTTTAAATGGCGGCGCTTAGTTACCATAGTATGATCAAGATCCGAGACTATCATTAGACGAGGAGGAGATGTTAGCCGCTCCATGATTACTTACTATCGCCCTCCTGAATTTTTCAGGTTCATAATTACGAGGAATGTCAATCATAAGATTTCTCAAATTCAACCCAAGAAAAGTGGATCACCTCTAATAACTAGTGCAGAATCTATGATCGATCTCTATAGCTTATCAAATCCTGTAAATGAATTCCAACAAATGACCCAAAATTTCCAGGTTTTGCTCTTTGATAAAGCAAAACAAAAATTAGGCACAAATACACAGACAAAGACGTCGATTAGAAATAGACGGAAAGAGAATCACACTCACAGGAGAGAAATGCTAAAGCAAAATTTAACGTGCGATTCATAGGAAGATCAGAAAGCTAAAGTGAGGAGGAAGAAGAAGATGAATGAGGATACAGAGAAGAGAGAGTATACCAGAGAGAATCAGATTCACCCCACAGATTGAGATCAAAGCTCCTCTGTCCTTTCATATTCGATAAATATCCGATGGTGAGTTAAAAAGAAAGATGCTTGCACGTGTCGCATATCTAACGGTTATAATAAGTCCACGTAATTTAGGAGTACTACTTTATTATTAATTAATCGTGATCGTCTCTGAGCGAGAAAGGCCGAATGAAAAATATATATTTTTATTATTCACCAATCGAAGCCTTCCATCTCTATTCACCATATATACCAAAATGAAATAAGAACTCTTGAACACCATACATTGACTTTGAGTATTTGTTTTACATACAACATAACCGTTCCACACTGATAGGATTTGACCTAGGACGATGTGTGTGTGTCCTCCTCTTTAGGGTCGAACCGAAAGATGACTCCATTATTCTTCATAAAATCATGTGTCGTGTGATCCACCTCCTGAACATCATCATCACCAACAATGTCTCAAAGTCACTAATTACGATTCACTTTTGTTTACATTAAAACCTCACTCACATTTGTGTTGCTGAGCTCTAGGTTGTAGAAATCCATGTAGTTGTCTCCAAACAGCGGTCCAGCATGCCATGTACCTCGGTTCAGTTTAACAAACTTTGGTCCCGAGACCCTGAAGACGCGCACCTCTTCAACCTCAGGAGGCGCGTACAAGTGACCGGAGCTACCTGATTCTACATTATCAACTCTCTTTTCTCCATCATCTTCAATAAGAGACGGCTTAGCCACTCCAAGATACCAAACGTGACCTCCTATTGATCCCAGACACTGTGTCACGTTTGCGTGATGAGTGATCTCGGAAAAGCCAAAGGATCGATCTTGGAGCCGCATAATATAGAAACTAGAGTAAACAATGAATTGTGGTTAATGGTTATAAACAAAGAACGCAAAATCTGTGAAACTAGAGGATGTAGTTGAATAAATCTCACTGACTTGTAATGGCGTTCCTACGAAATTTCTAAGTCTTAATTCTTATTTGGAACTGATCAACACAGCCATTTGGTACCAATTATCTCTGTAAATAATCAATTTAGAGACATAGACACAGATTGATACATTAGCATCAACGATGAGGAATTTAAACAACGAATCGGATTAGAAGAAGCAAATATTTTTCAGAAAATCGGAGAAAGTACCGTGGGGTTCCTCTGGAGAGATCCAATTGAGCGTCGTTGGGACCGAAACGAGCACCATCACCAGAAGCTTCGATGACTTGACCATAATCTGAGAAACTCTCAGAAGTAGCTTCGATCGGGATCAGATTCACTTTCACCGGAGATTCCGCCATTGTTGTTCTGTTCTCACCACATGAAAATGAAAGTAAAGATTACGGGATACGAGTTTTTTTTTGGGGTATTCTATTCACTCAAAAAGTCTAAAACCAATCAGAAAACACCCTAATTATTTGGGCTTTATTGTTAATTTAAAAAGTATGGGATTAGTAAGAAAATGAATGAGAAAATAAGGGACCTTTATGCATTTTCGGGATTGTAGGGCTTCATCGGACGACGTTTATACTTGTCATTCTCTTCTTCGTCTTCGTCGGAGTAGAGAAAAAATGAGCGGAGCTGGTAAGAAAATGGCGGATGTGGCATTCAAAGCCTCGAGGACAATAGATTGGGATGGTATGGCGAAGGTTCTTGTCTCCGATGAGGCTCGCAAAGAGTTCTCCAGTCTTCGTCGTGCTTTCGATGAGGTTAACACTCAGCTCCAGACCAAATTCAGCCAGGTCTCTTTCTCCTTATCCTTCTCTCCGATCTATTTCGTGAAATTTTGCTCAGATCTTCGTCATTTCGATATGACATTAAGGTTCACGATTAGTGATCTTTCGTTTTTTTATAGTTGGTTGACATTAAGGTTCTCATTAGACCTCATTCTAGCTGGTTTGGAAATGCCTGGCAGGAATTTGAGATTGTTAGAATATTCGATCAAGAGAAAGAGGAAAACTTTTGTGAGGATCAGAGAACACTGTACTTGGCTTATTTGTGTGTGTGTATCCACCACATTTGCACTGATTTGCAAATTCAAAATTACCCTCTCTTGAGTCATGTTCTACCTAGTTCTTGTTTGGTTGCCTTTGTTATTAAGTGATTTATATATATTTTTTTTTTCATTTGTTCAGGAACCTGAACCCATTGACTGGGAGTTGTATAGAAAAAGTATTGGTTCTGGCATAGTGGACATGTACAAGGAAGCTTATGACAGTAAGTACAGTTATTTTGCTCCTCTTGCACACCTAATTCTTTTCCTTTCCACTAGTTTGTGTCTGATTGTTAGGTAGAAGTATTCTGTGTGGGTTATATACTCATAAACCTGAATATTCAGTACTTGAGACTTGAGAGGGATCTGCTTTACTGGGGACTGAGTGAATTTCCTGCAGTGAGTTGTTTCCTTTTTGATTGGTAGAAATTGTGGGTATAGACAGGAGTGAGAAGTATAAGAAAGTAAGCCTTTTTTTTTGCTGTTTCCGTTTGTTTTTTTATTGCTGAAGTTGTGAGAATAGAGTGAAGAAATGTATAACAACCGAAGTTGAATCTCTTATTGCTCTGCAGGCATTGAAATCCCCAAGTACGTGGACACTGTAACTCCTGAATACAAGCCCAAGTTTGATGCTTTGGTGAGGAATACCATAGAAACACGATTATTGAAGTGAGTGAAATTTTTAAGTTTCTCATGTTAAGTTTACAGTGGCTTGTCTCATGCTATGATTAGTTGGTGGAACTGAAAGAAGCAGAGCAGAAATCCCTTAAGGAGTCCGAGCGGCTTGAGAAAGAAATCGTTGATGTCCAAGAGATTAGCGTAAGTAGTCTGAAACAAATTTATAGTATAAGATAAGATCAACAAGGAGGGATTCTGTCATTCATTCTTATACATGTATATGTGGTTGTGTTGGGGCTGACAGAAAAAGCTAAGCACAATGACGGCGGATGAGTACTTTGAGAAGCATCCAGAACTGAAAAAGAAGTTTGATGATGAAATCCGCAACGACTACTGGGGATACTGAGAGCATTACTTCCAGAAAACACTCTTCTCGCTCCTTGTCTTCACTGTGAATTTGTTGAGGGTTATATTCATAACAATAATAATCACCACCAAACAGTGATTTATTTTGTACTGGAAGACTCGACTGGTTTCAGTTTATTAAATTCACAACGTTGTTTCTTTCTATCAACCATTTATCCAAAAAAGAAAAAAGCTCACTGATTGAGTTGTGTGGGAGCAACAAGTTTAGCTTAAGAAGAAATGTTATTATGGCGATTAAAGGAAACTCCATCACTTGATTTGTAGAGAGGGCAGCAAAAACTAACTGTTTTGAACCGGTGTGTTTTATAAGAAAAGAGTTAAAATGAATTTGTCCTTGATACACAACAAAACAATCAACTTTTTCTTTTTTGTCAAAATTTGCAAAAGTAGCATTTAACAAAAGAGGAGTCTCCGGCTTAAGCTGCCCCCAAAAAACATCGTAGCAGCAAAGCAAAGTAAAAAAAGCCCATTAGCAAAGCTTCTTCTGACCAAGCTGATCCACCACCACAACATCCTCGTTCTTATGCATAGCTTTCTTGGCTAATTCGTAGCCAGCAAAGTTCATAGCACCCAGAGGAGCCACCCAGAAGAACCTCGGGACGGCTCCTTTGAACAAACCAAGCGGTCCCTCATGACGCAGAATCGAGAAAGCAACCATCGACATTGAGATCGGTCTCCCTGGTGTTGCAGTCATCATTCTCGTCTTCATCACATCAAATGGCGTTGTCACAACTGCTGCTATACCTCCTGACACAGCCCCAACCGCTATTGTCTCCCATGCCTCAAGTTCTCTTCCCAGTGCTTGTGCCACCATCTAATAACCCAGACAAACGGAAATTAATATAACATTACAGTCTTGACCCTTTTGATTATCTCATCATTTCGGTTTTGTTACCTTTTTGGACTCTGCATACAGTCCCATGCCAACAACGTATAGTGGAACTTCACGGCAAAGAGTTGCGCCTGTCCCACGGAAAAAGCCACTTGGACCATCTTGCTTCCACGTCCCTACAATAGCTTCCCCTACATTGTTAAACATGCCAGCCTGCAACCGTTGCTTCAGCACCTCACATGGAATCCGCACAGCTGTGCCTAATAGCGTGCTGCAGAATGATGCAATTGATTGAACCTGCATCAAACGCTCAACTTTGCTTACTGAGTACAAAACACACAAAGATCAGAAAGCACAAAATGCAGAGGATGCAACTGTTAAACCGAAAGTGGTTGGGTTTTTCTTCAGAAACCCTTGTGATACCACTAACAGTGAGTATACAGTGTTCTACAATGTGACAAAAAGCATTAAGGAAGCTACGCACTGCAGTGAAATATCCTTGATATTGTTTTGCAGAGTGCCTCTAACATAAAGATCACTTACTAGATACTATATAACCTAGAGGACAAAAAGCAGTGCTGAAGTTTCTAGGAAAATAATGATGTTGGGATTTCCAGAGGACAAGTGCAGTTTTGAAGTCTTTTAATATTAACTTCTTCAGTAACGCAACATCTATAAGAACCCATAATGAAACATAAACTTGAGCACAATATTAGAATCTCGACAAAAACCAGCCAAACAGCGAGTAGATGATCACCTGAATTTCTGGGAGATTGGGAGCAAAATTGATCAATACAAGTTTGCTTGCTTCGAATATTCCTGTCCGCAGGCCATGGCTACAACGATGAAAGAGATTAAGCCACATTGGAAATTAAATTTAACATGTAGAAGTCAAAATATCTTTGATTTGAAACAATTGACAGACCTTGAAAATTGTCCAAGAATTGCTGGAATAGAACCCTTGTATACTCCCCGGACACCAATCTCTGGAAGCTTTGCTATTACTTCAGGAAATGATAAGGTTGATGCTTGCACACGTGTCTGGCAATGAAAAGATACCGAATCCATCAAACCAACAGTATGCCACAAGAAACCACGAGGAATTATTTGCATACTACATCTATCTAATATGCAAACATTGTAGAAGCATATATAAAAAATGTCCTGATGGAGCACGAGTTTCGTGGTAGCCTAGTTCTCACCTAAACTAGTCCAAATTGAGATGTACTTATATTCAACTCCAAAGGCAACTCACCTTGATTGTGTCAATCGGATGCATTAAGGAAGTGGAGAGAGCAGAGGCAAGCCCTCCCGCTAATGCAGATTTTAGAACATCTCCAGCAGGTAAGGCCACAGGGGGTGCAACAGCAACAACAGTCGCAGCTTCAAACCAGATGTTACTATAAAGGTAAAAATAGCACCAATCACCATTGGTAGGACGACAAAAATTACAGGTTAAGGAAATCAACATGAAATAGATGAGAAGAACTAAGGGGGAATTGGTCTGGTTCAATCCACACAGTTCTACTAGTCAAATTGGCATTTTACTCAAGACTTCTTAACACAAAGACTAACCGCTACAAAATATAAACATCAACTTTACTCTGCAACAAAGAATTATACTTACCGAGGATCATCTTGTAACCGCTCATATGGCAGCAAAACCATGAAATTACGGAAATGTCCATATGAGATAGACTCCTCAGTATCAGCCTTCAAAAATCTCATCATTGCTATAGCATTTTCTTCATTAGCAGGAAGTCCTGCGTTATTTAGTGATGCCAATATCTCACTCTTCTGAAGAGTACCAGACTTGGTCAAACAGAGAGAAGTATAGGCACGGAGGATGGTTGGCTCCTTCTGTTCCATCAAGGACAAAAATTGCTTCCAACCAAACGATTTCGAGAAAAGATGACTCCTAGCTCGCCGCATAAATTCCTTGGCGTATCTTCTGGGCAATTTTCTTCTCCTCATTGCAATTTCCAGATCTTCCAAAGTTACCTTACCATCACCATCTCTATCTAATTCTTCGAAGAACCTCCTGCCTGGAAGCCACAGAGAGTTAAATGGAAGAAATGGAGTAAATTCTAGTAGATGACGTAAACACCCAATGTCTATCCGTTTTTCAAAAGCAAATAAGAAATGTAATCCTTATAGTAGCAGACTACTACAACACACATTACTTAGGTTATAATAGTCGAGACATTATTTTAGGGTGATGGCTAGAGCAGGAGATAAAAGCAAAGATATGATATTGTATGTCTGTAGCCATAGCAACAACAGGCATTCCCTTTCAATGAATTCAACCAACACAATATTCTCCCAACAGTCAGCTTCCAGGTTCTAAATAAAATTTGGATGACTCATACCTTCAGACTCGGTGTATCTGAAAAAGTCCTGAACAGAAATTAGCTTTTTCTTGTCTGGATGGTCTCCTGAAGGTCGTCCTAATTGCGGTAAAAGCTCAATAAGTTCAGTCAACGAAATCGTGGACAGTGTGGATTTCAAGCGCTCAACATTTGACAAAGGTATACTCAGCAGTCCACTCGCCAGGTTCTGTGGAGAATCAACAGCACTTTCCTCCTTACCAGCAGTACTGACATTACTGTCATCACCATCTTCACTTACGGGGGATGTCAGGCCAACTATACCTGACGCCACATCTCCAACTCTGGCAAACATCAGGTTCCCAAGGAATCCATTTACGTCGAGTTTTCTAGCCTCCCATATGTTAAAAATAAGTGGACTCTCAGTTGGAGATGATACAAGAGCTTCCTTGGAACAACAAGATTCTGTCTGTGAACTGTCCTGCATGAATTGGTCCAACTTCTTGAGATTCTGAGTCAACATTTCAATAACAACACCCAATGCGCATTCAATCGAAAAAGGGTTCCCTTCCTTTTCTGTAGATTCAGCTGACTGGTTCCTTATCTCTTTCCGATTTGCAAATGAAGCCTTTGATTTAAGGCCTTGTTTACGTGAATGCAAAAGACTATTCTCATCATCCTCCATTTTGTGAATCCTCTTCTTGCCTACCTTAAAGGGAATGGGAAAAGCATGGACAAAGCCACTGACCAGCAAAGACCAAGTCATCGCAAACTTGAAGCAATTCGTACAAGAATCATCCTCTTTCTCCAAACACTTGTCTTTCTTCACCGCCTCATTTCTACGACTCAACTTCTCGCTCGCAAGATTCGGGGAAAACATCCCAAAGAGCGACTTCACAGGGATCTTGATAGACAAACCTTTCTTTCTCTCTACACTTACCAAACACTGAACATTAACATTGTCGTCCGAGTCGGGACTAGCACAAATCCGCTTCTTCCTGTTTCTTCCAGATGATCTCAAAACCAATCCCAGATCCTTTTCTTTGCTTATCCAACAACTCTCGATGTCTCTTGCCGCCTTTTTCACCCCTAGCTCGATCGGGAGAAAGGCATCCTTAACTACTTGGATTGAATTGAATATAGTCTCGATAGGATCATTCGCGGACACCATTGCGTCACTCTGTCACCGCAACATTCAATGGATACTAAACACAGCACAAGATCGAATCCAGCAGACGAACTTGTTAACCCTAAAAACAAAACTGACGAATCGAAGTTCTTAAAGAAAACCCAAAGTCCCTCGGAAAAAGAAACCCTAAAGGGATATCGAGCGAAGGATTCTCCGAATGGAAAAGAAATGAAATCAGAAGACAAAGAATGGTAGCAAAGTCGATTCAGATATCAATCTGGGCATTAAGCGAAAGCTGAGCGAGAATAGGAGAGAATCCGAAGGAAATGAAATGAAGAAAAATGGTAGCTAAGCATTTACGGATTGAAAGTGAGAGAGCAGATATGGTGGGAGTGGGAAGAAGAGGAGGCAACCATGAAAGGATGATGACCCCGCTTTTATGTTTACCATTTACTTTCCTTTTTTCTTTCTTCTTCTTCTTCTTTGTTTTTTTTTTTTTTACAAAAAAAAAAGATTTTAAAAAGAAATTGGAAGAGGATAAAGACATGGATAATTTATTAGAGCGAGCGTAAATAATAAATAATTTTTACGGATTTTGATGTAATGGATAAATCATGACCTGGTCTCATAATCCAGTTTTATGCTTTTTAGCAATTTATAAAGAAAATAAAAGGAGTCGAAAGATGTTAAAAAAAAAGGATGGTATTTTTTAACAAGAGTTTGTATTCTGATATTTTTGTAAAGAGAAAAATTACCAAAAAAAAATTTGTGGAGGGAGTTGCTAATTGGGCATGAATGGATAGAGGCTGACGTTAGAAGTTGCTGGAGACGCATGACACGTGGACTTGGGCTTTCCATTAATGGATATTTTTTAATCGAAAAGACGAAAACGCCTTTCTGCTTTGCGTTTTATAATGTGTTCATTTTAGCGACACAAGTGAAAAGAAAGATTTTGAGTCTAGTGTCACAAAGAGACCACAAATGACAAAGCTTTATCATTTCCATACAATCTGCACTTTGACAATGCAATTCTATAAAAACAACAAAAAAAAAAAAAGACAGAGATGATTCTAATGGAGTCTTTGATTAAGCTATTGCATCAAAAAGCGGACCCACCGTCATTAGTTTTGCCGAGCATCACGTCTTTAGCTTCATTGATCTTAGAGGCCAAGAAATGGCTACCACCTGCATCAGGATGGTTTGCAACCATCACTTTCCTGTGTGCTTCCTTCACCTTCTCTGCCGGAACATTCTCCCTGTGTTTTCAACCCCAAACCCACATTTGTTACAATTTACACTTTCTTCAATGAAACTATTGCTAATGCTAGCAAATTGATCACACATTAGTTGAAGATTGAAAAAACAGAGTATGTGTAAAGTTTCACCTGATGCCAAGAATAAGAGCAGCTTCCCTTTTCGTCATTTTAGGCTGGAAACCGCCGTCATAGAATTTCTTTATTTTGGGCCTTGGTGGTCGTGCCTTGAATGCTTGCCATGCTTGGATTCCATATCTACCAGCAAGTGCAGTCGCAGCTACTGCAACTCCCGCCAAAAATGGTGTCGCCTGATGTACCAAACACATAACCAAATCATATCTTTGTATGCTCATTTCTTCTTTACATTGTCATCATCATCCATTGTTCTTTCAGTTTTCAAGATCGATTGATAAGATAGCAAATACTTTTTGCAAAGAGGACTGATATAAGGAGACGATACGATAGAGGACACAACAGTCAGAGTTAAGGAAAGAAGGAATCCAAAGGGAACTAGGACACACATATGCTTTCATGAAAGAAGTTCGAACTAAGAAGTAGTAGCATACTCTTATCAGTGGATTAGCTCATATCGTAGCTTAACTCAAACCAAACACAGACTCTTCAAGATCTTACAAGAAGGATTCACTTCCTCATAATTTGGAAAAAGCCAAGGCAGTGCCAAACTCAGATTCTCCAAAGATCTTACCAGAAAGATTTCATTTCCTATCACTATAAGAAAAAAAATCCAAGGTCCTAATAGAACAATCGATTTAGCTTAAGGATATCCTGCAAAATCATTATCTCTTGACTAACTAAAATGAAACGCCGATTGATTTCACAAATCGGGTTTGAACATGATTTGCATATAAAGGAATGCAAAAAAAAACACACTTGAGCAGACCCATAAGCACCACCCAGATTGGCTCCAACATCGAATCGCAGAACAAGTTTACAACAAACGATCGACCAGTATTAAACAAGAGTAACAGAGCCTAATTCATGAAATGAAACCCCAGATCGAAATTTAACGAGACAAAACTCACAACTATGGGAAGAACCCTAATTTCTGGAAGAGAGTGGTGCTCCGAATTACCATTCAGAAATCTGCGATTCTTCGTTTCATACACAGATATATTTGGGAGTCGATCTTTCCAGAAATGGATATGCGAATGCGTCAGTGGTGACTCACCGGTGCCGTCAAAGCTCTCCGATGAATGGGAAATCAATCAATCAAAGCCTTGGAGGAAAACCGGGTTTTAACTCCAACCGGTTCTCGTGGTAACGTCTGAATCTGATCAATTTTGCAATGTTCGTGTTTTTTCAGTCCTTTTTTTTGTCAATGTTTACTTTTTTCTTAGTTAACAAAAAAAGAAAGAAAAGAAAGTCAGTGTGTTTATTTGTTGTTCTATCTTATTAGGATGACTAGTATTAAACCCCGTACTACCTACGGAGCAAAAATTTATTTATATATATTATTGTAATTTTTTATAAAAGTAAAATATTTATTGGTTATCTCAATGGTCTACTCAAATGCAGTAAAACATTTAAGAAAATAAAATCGAGAGCTTACTGTACTTTTGTAAGTTCAAAATATTGTCAAATAATTGAAAAACATAAAACACATAGATGAAAAATATAAGAAATAGAAAACTTAGGAAAATTATTTTCAATATAAAATGTTTTTTTTGCTCTGAACATACTATGTAATAAACAATACTGTTTGCTCTGTTTGTCTTCTTGACTTCTCAAAGGCTTCAACGAAGTTAATACGATTCCAAAATA